>JAOWBL010000003.1:2787167-2814699 GCA_028564865.1 Zenarchopterus dispar
CTGGTCAACAACTGGGAAGTGAAGGATCCAGATTGTAGACCCAAGCGGCCGTAAAAAGTTTCCTTTGCATGGTTTCTCCCGAGTGGGGGCACTCCACCACACCAAGGCAGTTTGGCCGTCCCGTTAGGATGCTCTTGGACACCTCCCTGGGAAAGCATTTCTGACATGGCCAACTGGGAGATGACCCCAGAACACAGCGAGATGGTCTTTGCTGCCCTGGGAATATCTGCATCCCTTGGTAGAACTGGCCAAGTGTAGGATCCCCTCCCACCCAGCCACAACCCAAACAAGAGAAAGTTAAGATTTTATTAGGTACATTTTAATTAAAAATTTACAAAGAGAGGCTGTTCACATAACAGGGAAACAAGCATAGAGCGCGATGCCACACTGGTTGTGCCTGTTCCGAGCCATTTTGATGTATCCTTCATCTCCATAGCGGTCGCCCCAACTGCAAAAAGAAGGACAGTTACCTCCTGAGTCCCAACCACAGCTTCACATAATCCAGAAGTTCACTTCCCATACCAACCTGTTTTTGACCAGCCAGTAGTCCTCTCCTCCCTCAGTACCGTACCCTACAAGCAGCACTCCATGGTTCACATTGTGAGTGCACGTGTGGTCCTTGTACACACCTGAGTAGAGCCCCAGTGACATTAATGCAGTTCACACAAGACGAATGCCACCCCCAGGATACAAATGTACACTCACCATGTCGGTAGAAGTGAAACTTCGGCCTCGAAGCGTCAATTGCAACAGAAATGGGCCCAATATTAGCCACGCCCATTTTCAGAGCAAATTCATCCCCCTTTGGCAAGAAGCCATACCCTGAGCAGTTAGCAACCCGATACTCAGGTTTGTACTTGCACTGGTCACGCTGAAAGTTGTCAAACAGGAGGATTGTTATTCTGCGCATTGATTGACACATCACATGACTCATGAATGCAGACTCACTTTTCCGGTGTACGGATAAGCAGCGTCAGAGTTAATGCCATGATTGCTGATGACATACTGGAAAGCGTTTGCCATGAAGCCACCCCTGCAGCCGTAGTTGCCATATTTTGTGGAGCAGTCCACCAAGTTCTGTGGACTGAGGGACATCAAGATGCCTGTGGACTTCTTTAGCTGACCCTCAAGGGCTCCAACAGCACTAAACGCCCAACAAGACCCACAAGGTCCCTGAAGGACAGAAGGTCTGACTGTGACAAAGCAAAAATGCCCTCATACTGAAGCAGTTCCTACAACAATGAGCTCACCTGTGTTTTGACTGGAGTTACCAACCCGTCCTCCCTCCAGTCCACAAACTCTGGCAGAGACTTGTTGATTTTAACAAGTTCATGAGGAATCCTCTCCAGCTCAGATGGCACAAACGTGCCAGTAAGTCTACCCGTGATCTCCTCGAAGGTCTGCAAAGAGAAGACGCGTCTTGATATTCCCAACCCCGCAGATGTTTAGTCACTACAGACGAAGCCAACACGTCATCCATTTCTTTCCAGATACCAACCAGATCACCCAAGTGGTTCATTGCCAGCTCATACGAGTGCATCCCCAGGGACGTTTCAAGGTTATGGACGTTGATCATTTCCAAATTTTCCTCCCATATCCGTCTGCGACCCAGTTCTTCAACCTGGAAAATTAAACACATGCATGACCAGAAACTAAGAAATTAAGCCAAGATTTAAAACCTTAGTCAAAGTCGATATTTGACCCACATTCCAAAATTTGTCTAGATTTGACTTATTTAAAAAAACTCAGCTAAGTGGGTACCACAGAAAACACTTACCTGTTGAGAATATACTTTATTGTGCATCTTCTTCCAAAGGTCCCAGTGACGATCCAAGTGTAAACTGGTAACGGCCATTGCAAGCTCATACAAAAGTGTGAAAAGCAGGCTCCGAAACATTTTGTCTTGGAAGACGGGTTGCTGGCCCCCCCAAAAAGTTAGAAAAGACTGAGGTTGACATAAAAATAGACTTCAAGACTTCTGTTGGCTTCAATTACACACCTGAAACAGCATTGACACAGCATAGCTGACATGAGCTGACATTTGAAAAGCAGTTAAAACATGCTTAGAGCCTCGTACTTATGATGCATATATGCAGGATAAACATATACTTAGTCTGAGTGGCTTAAATCCTTTAAAAACAGCAGAAAAAGAAATAAATCCAGATGGAATTAGAATATAGTTCTCGTTTCAAAAATTAATGACACACCATGAGAAAAGAAACCTTATATTAACCAGAAACAAATACATGACCCACCCAAGAAACAAAAAGGGAATAAACACGGAGAGTGTCGGAGCATCTTAACCACATATGGCCTACTTATGAAGAGGCTTACTGGTAACAGCTGGAACTAATTAAACCTGGATTATCTTGTTATTTCTCTTTACAACCACACGGTGGCAGCAGAAACAAACTATGTTAAAAAAAACAACAAAAAAACATGCTTTAAGTTGTGTTTTTGTCATCGTGATCTTTACACCACTCCGGATGGAAAAGGTTACTCTTTAGATTTGAAGTGCTCCAGTTTATCTATCACCTTGTTGCCTAGTAACCGTCGTGGGTCCTTTGCTTTATCTTCTGGTGGTGAGCAGGTGGTGTGAGTGGGTTTGCAGGGACTTTTTTTTTTTACAGAATTTTTTTTTTTTTTTTTAATGTTTCAGTTCAGAAAGATGCTGCAATTGAACCTGAGGTGCGTTTGAACAGAGGAACAATAAACTAGAACTTTTACCAAACTTTAACACGAATAGGCAAAATTTAAGAGTATCCTGCTAAAAATCTGAAAACACACTGAGGTTCACAAGACTGAAAAACGTTTAAAAAAAGCAGAGGGAAGAAAATTGTGTGCAGCTAAGTCTCATTTATGATTAATAAATGAAAGAGTTTTACAGTCAACAGTTATTTAAATACTTTTCAAATGATAAGTCCTCCATATATGAGATTTCAGTGTCCATTTAATCCTTCATATCAATGTCACTGATTGAGTACCAAGTAATCTCTTATCAGCAGAATAGAAACATTTCATGTTATTTTATTTTATCTTTCATTAACACATGATTTTTACTTTAAAACACAATAAAAGCCAACATAAAAAAATGCATGTTTAAAAAAATCCTAGTAATGCAGTACTGAAAACTCCTGTCAAACTCTGCATGTTCAAGTGAAAACTAATATATATACATGTTGTGTCTCAGGATTTAAAATAAATAGCGTAAAATAAATCCAGCTAGTTTTTACAGTGTGGGATAGACTGCTAATGATGCAATGCCGCAGAGGTTTTTCTTGTTCCTGGCGAGCCGGATGAAGCCTGCTTCTCCCCAGGCTGTTCCCCAACTGAAATCACAAAAATACTCACATGTATTATTAATGTCAGTCAAGTTTTGCAGATAAACTCTTTTTCCCCGTTGTAAACAAGACAGACCAGTCCACCTGTTTTTAACGAGCCAGTAGTCCTGTCCAGCATCTGTGCCGTAGCCCACAACCAGGACAGCATGATTTATCAGCCTGGGGTTGCAGTCAGGTTCGTAATATAAACCTGCAAGATTAATGTGTTCAGCATTTAATGCAATGTTTTTTTCAAAGTACTACAGTAGGTGTTGTTTACCTCCAGATAAAATGCTTTATAAAACCTTGCATTTGATGTAAAAAAAAAAACAAAAAAAAAAACACAAGATGAACTTCACTCAAAATTTTGTTTTGATGACAGATACTCATGCCTGTAAATGTTAAACATTATTTTAAAGCCACTGTATGTAGTATTAGTACTTCGGACCACATTAGGGGAAAGTTCATGTCTCAGCCAGCAGTGTAAAGCTAGATTTATACTTCTGCATCAAAGGTGCGCTGTAGCTACAGAGTAGGTCTAGCCTGACATGTACCGCTGTCCGAATGGCAAGACCCACAAGAAATATTAATGTTCCCTTTGGTAGCATTGTATTTTTTTTTAAATGTATTTCCAGCTATTTTTTCTTTGCTGCTATTTTTTTTAAAACCGACAGTGAGACGGAGTGACTTATTAAATAAAGCCGAAAGTATATTCATTTATATAATTAATCATCTCTGCACTACAAAGATAGCCAGGTAGCTCTCAATTCAGCTCTTCGTTGGTGTAATTTCATTAAAATCAACTGGCGTTCAGCTTTCGTGAGCTCCAGCTAGCACATCTGCTCTACTGTCACCATTTTTGACAAATAAGTAAAGGAAAGTACATGAAAGAAATAAGCAAAAGAAAGCCTTTCACTGCACTGCCAAATAGCAGTTGGTGATTTAATTACAGCACGACGCAGACAACAACACCGAAGTATAAATGGTGGTGTAACTTAAACTTAAAAGTGCAACTATTGTGGAGCAAAGTGCTGGAAATACTCAGCACAGTAATGTCAGGTTGCAGACTGTGGAGACTGAAACTCCACTGTCGCCCAGAAACACACACCTCCACTTTGCGAAACACCTTGCCATGATATGTTACCCTAACTCTACCTGTACGAGAGCGGAGGTAGTGTTTTTTTCTGTCAACAGTGGAGCTCCAGTTTTTTCATGGTCTGCAACCAGGTCCTCTTGGGCTCTTTAGTCAACACAGGAGATCTTTATGCCCCCGTGTGGCCAGAAGTGGTATTGGCACATAGACTGGCTTTAAGTTGTTTAATGGTCGTTGAATCTGGATCCATCACTGGAATCCCTTTAAAATCATAAAATTATAATTAATGTAAAGTGACAATGAAATATTGGCAACCTCCCAAAGAAGATACATGAAACTTGCTGATCTATAGCATCAAAAATGAAATATAAATGTTGGTATTTAGGTATCATATTTCATTACATGCAAAATGACTTTCACAGTGGCTGATATATCTAATGAGTTTTATAGACAAATATCTCATGTTTTGTAAATCCATCTAAAATGACAAGGAGAGTAATTGTAAAATACCACTTCAGAATCTCTGTTTTCATGTTAATGAATCCTTTTAAACGCAGTTTAGAATCATTAAAGATTAGCTGGAGCCACATCACTCAAATGAAATGAACAAAATGAAATATAATAAACTAATGTGATGGTGATTAACATAGTCTAATACATTAAAAAAAAAACTGTACTCTTTTCCTCTCCAGCTGGAGTTGGAAGTTTAATGATAAATGCTGTACTCCAGTCTCAAATGTAAAAGAAACGTCATATTAAGTAGAATGCAACAAGCAAGATAGTAGATTACTTTAAATAGCTTGTTTAGCTCATTTAAACATTCCCAGTGAGGCTTCAGCCCCCAAATGGTCTGAGCAGGGTAAAGCAGAAGAAAATGGATGGAAAGATGCACTTCCACTGACAGAAGGACCAGAGGGAACCAGACCGTGCACATCACAGTGCAACACAATAGTAATATTACAATCAGGCCGCACCCTGTCGCTGCCTCGAATCTTGTCCCACCAGCTGCTACTCGTCATCTTGCAAACTGATTAATGAATATGAACCACCAGTGGTGCACTAATGTTCACAACAAATCCCACAATATCATAAAGCAGCTTCCTTATTGAGTTAAATAATTTAACTTCAAAACCATCAGCCACAACGAAAGACTCAGACAAAGGATCTGCGAACACAGGCGATGCGTGAAAAAAATCTGTAGTGGGAGCACCCACAGCACGTGATAAACATCCCTAGTAACCGCCCATGACAACACAAGGCTCATCTCATTTGTCTAATTTGTGCCCCCTCATCTCTCCTCTCCTCCGTTCTCCTGACTGTGACCCAGAAATCGATCTCAGCAAAGCCCTTTGAAGGATGTCTAAATTATTAAAAGGCACCTGGAGGAGAGAGGAGCGAGGATGTACCAGTGTATCCTTAGTAGAAATCTTCTCAGCATCACAGACATGTACCAGTCCCATTCGGTTAAATTCATTAGAAATAAATATGTACATTTTCACAGACATCTTTAATGCTCCTCTTAGAGAAACTATAAAATGCAAAATAATACAATACAGAACAAATGCTTGATGATGAAGTAATTAAAAGTCATCCAGCATGCAAAAGCAGGAGCTTGTCTCAGAGATGAAAATGTATGTTTTCACAGCCTTAACAGTGCTTTTATTGCCAAGAAGATGAAAACTAAAGGGTCTAAACTGAATTTTAAACCAGGTTTAGTGATGACTCGTTCACATGAGTCGACCTGGTCACCACAGATCTGAACGTAGTTGCATTAGTTATTATACAAAAGTAACGACTGAGTGGGATGGGCATAAAAAGAGAGAAAAACATAGCAGAATACATGGCCAGTTTTAGTACACCTTTTTCGTTGTTGGTTATGACCTGGAGAGAAAAATGTAATGTGCTAACGCAGCATCGGCCAGTAGAGGACACCATAGTGTCTCCTTGTTTCACCTGTAGAGAGGACAGCTGTTGATGACCGCAGAAATTGGTAAAAAAAAAAAGAAACTCTCTCTTGCTGAGATGATAAATGTTGACCCCAGTGATTCATAGAGACTACATCATAAGTGGGGAAAGAAGTAAAACTACTTAATGTTAATTGTTCTCAATATAGTATTCCTTTAATTTGGTCTGAATTTTTATTTTAAAATTCAAAAAAGTATCTCAGCCTCTGCAGCCAAAGCATGAAAATGAAAACCTCTGCAGCAGGTTTTATGCTATCTGAAGAAACTAAACATGAAGTAATAAAAGTTGAGATGCTGGAAGTAAAGTAATAAGGTTAATGAGATGCCAATGAAATGAAAATTTAAGCTCTAAGCTGCATTTCTAGAGCCTATTCAAATAAACAAATGATAATAATGAAAAAAAAAATCCCTCATTTCACCTCACCTCCTTTGTAATTATGGAAAGATGGCAGCATGGCATTGACAGCCACAGAGACTGGTCCCACTGACGCCACTGCAGCCTGCAGAGCCCTCTCATCTCCCGGTGGAAGGATGTGGGACTTGGAGCAGTAACCAGCTCTTCCTCTGACAGAATAGCGACATTTTCCGTTCTACAAACAGAAATGAGTTTTAAAAGCTTCATCACTGGGTCTGTTTAGTTAGAATATATATTAAATTCATGACGTCATACTGCTTGTGCAGAGTAGAAAGTAATAACTCTTCTTTACATGTTTTTGATCACTTAGTGGATCTCAAAAATAGCAGAGACATTATATTGTTTGAAACATTTTTTTTTTACAGTAATAAAGTAGACGGCTCTGCACTCTGAGGATGACCTGATGCTCGTAGGGGTAAAAGCTCTCCGAGTCCACGCCTCCGTTGCGGATGATGTAGCTGAAGGCTTTAGTGATGTAGCCTCCTCTGCAGCCGAGGTTTCCGTCCACAGTGCTGCAGTCCACCAGGTTCTGTGGACTGAGTGGAACTAGGATGCCTTTTTGCTTCATCATTTGGCCCTCAAGAGCTCCCAAAGAGCTGAAGGCCCAACACGAGCCACACAACCCCTTAAAACACAAAGATATTTTTACTGCAGCTGTTTTTGTTGAATTGTGACTCACTTTCTTTGAATAGCCGATTTCTTCTACTTACCTGGTCTCTGACGGGGCTCACCAGGCCGTCCTTCCTCCAGTCCACACTCTTAGGTATTGATAAGTCAGACAAATTCTTAAAAGTGTAATTCCCAAAATCAAGAGGCTCCTCCAGTTTCAAGCCATTGAGCTTCTCGTTGATCTCCTCGGCTGTCTTTAAACAAAAGGAAAAGCACTAATAAAATCCACACGAAGGACATCTCAAAATGAATTAACGTCTCCTCGCACTTCAGTGTTCAGGCTTTTTTTTTAATGTGTTAGGACACAATATGATACCTGCATGTTAGTATGTCTAATGTAACAGCAAAAAGGTGACAGCATTTAAGACTGATTTCAGGTCAGATATTAACCACCGGCTTAGAGAAGACAGGAAATCACAAGGGGGAAGAAACCCAAAAATACCCACAGGAGTAGTTTCATAAATAACAAGAGGCTATGCAGTGAGGTGGTGTTTCTTCTGGTTATAAGAGAAACACCACTACCATACTACTGGAAAATACATTTGACTTTGTAGTTTTTGCTTTCAGCCAGCAGATAGAGCTGTTTGTTTCAGACTCTTTTACCTAGTTTTGTTTGACTCTGCCCGCTGGACGTCCAGCTCTGCCCGCGTTAACCCCATGAACCCAGGCAGATTATTAAGACCAAGTTTAAAATTAAATTTAAAAGGTCAAGAGTCACGAGAAGGTACTTCAGAGTACGCAGAAGTCTTGTGTGGGATGACATCACTGCTCACCAGAAAACGTCAGAGGAAATTTTCAAAAATTTCTTATCTTGATAAGTTAACCACAAAATTGAGGTGAAGAGCTACTGTACATTTTCCAGTGATAGCGTGTTAAAGCTACATTTGGTTATGCAACAACAGCAGTATTTATTCTGTTGCATCCTTGTCATGGACTGTTTCCTTCTGCCTGAACACAGCTGGGTTTGGCTCCGGCAGACCCCCGAGGTCCTGAAAATGAGTGAGTGGGTGTAAATGACGGCTGGATGGATGTTTGGAGCCATACAGGTGTCTTTCACATTTTTATTTTAATAAGAAACACGGCATGCCAAGTCACAAAATAGAGCATTCTTGGAGATTTTGTCCTGCTGCATTTTCCCTTCACAGGTTTCCCAAACTACTTGAAAATGGGGCGATTAGGTAAATTACTAAAACATTGCTGTATTTTATTATTCCATATTTTCAACACTGAGGTCATCTCTGACTTTTCAGCAGTTTATGTTAAAGTATCATAATCTACACAGCCACAATATGTTTGCAGGTTTACCTTCCTCTGAGTACTATTTAAATGATCTCTTTAATTTGAGAAAAGGAATGTGGTGTTATAACACTTGCGGTCATTTAAAATATGAAATTATATTGTTGAAATTAGATGATATTAGACACTATGAACAATTAGATCGCTGCCCTGTTTATATCACACTTGGTGACATAAACATAAACATAAATGTCAATGTTGAGATACACAAAGGGCTAAGATCCAGTCTTCTCCACTCAAGTTCAAATCCAAAATCATTAATGTGACTGCTGTTATATTTTTCTGATAATGGGTTTTATTTACACTAAAGGCTGTCATGTGTCCACCACCGTGTGGACGTGTGTGTGAGGTGTGTGTGTGAGGTGTGAGGTTAGATCTGTAAGGATGGTTCATGGTGACACATAAAGACAAAAGCAGGCTGTAAATCTAAATAAATCTTCAGTTTTCAAAATAAATAAATAAATAAACTGAACTAGCTAAAACTTTATGAGGCTAGCTGATGTATTTAATGCTGTATTAGGATTTGTTGAAGCTCTAAAAAAAAAAAAAGTTTCATGAAGTCAATGAAATTTCAAGACAAAACAGAAATGTCTGTCTTTATAACGCAGCCTGATGCATCTGCATAAGTCCACATGTAGCAAGAAACGGCTCTTGTGGATTTAATTTAATGTGTTAGTGCTCTTGTGTCGATGTTTACAGTTGTGCTATGCCAGGAGTAAAGCTGTAAAACCTTTTTTCAACCTGCCTCCTCGTCAGTCATTGCTCCCCTTCAACATCACATAAATGTATTATTTAACATATTATTGTACTCAGAAAGGAATAAAATCCACATAATTTTAACAGCATTGTTTCTATTCACATAAATGAGTTTAAGATGATGTATCAAGAGCAAAAGTACGTTTTGAGTGGAGGTGGGGGTTGGCTCTGTCCCCACCAGCTCGACTCCCTCGTGTGTATGTTGTGAATTTTAATCTTAACATCAACAACAGCAGGCTTAACTGCAGACTCGAGCTGTGCAGAAGTGGTTTTTATCCTCTTCCTCAGGCAAAACGACATCAACACACGATAATAATAAAATTAACCAACATTTCTCCTGATTCTCATCCAAATGTAAGTCCAGCTCTGAAAAGCATGAGTGTGGTTTCCATTGTCCCCCAGATCAGGTCTTTGAGGGCTGCTGCCCTGAAAGTTTGCAGGTGTTTCACCTACGATACACAATGAATTTGATTTATTTTCTTTTTCTAGCAGTACTCAACATCTACTGTTTTACTTCCAGCTGCTTTCACTTTTGAAGAATCTTGCTGATATCAGTTATCATTTGATCCTTTTTGCAATTTTCTTGATGTAAAATCGTCTTCCTTACAAATGGAGAAAATTACACCATTTTTCATACGTTTGAACTTGCTGTCAAACATTTCTTTTTGTCCCTTTGACTTTGGCTTTATATTTACCTGTTTTGTGCAGTTTTGCTCCAGCATGTTTTTTTTTTTTTAATTTTACAGGTACAGCTTGTTCCCAGGTTGTGCCTTTTTTTCCTTTGAGTCACTGCATGATTTTTTTTCCCCTTTGGATTTTGTCTCTTGTTGTTTGTGAAACCATTTAAATGAAGAATGCTACCTTCGATTCATTTCTCGTCTCCTTTTCATCCTTTTCCACCAACAGCCAGTCTCCTCCGCTACTCTAACGCACAGCTTTCTGACAGCGGGCCAACATCGTGTGCGTATCCCCGACATTTTTGCCAGGTTCCTGCGGAGTCAACACGTCACACCCATCCAGGCTTTATTGCTCGGGCTTCCTGTTGTCTTAATCAGCAAAATAAAACCCCTCCTCCTTGTGATCCCGCTCTAGAAATGTCCTGTATCTTTAGTTTAAGCATTTCCCCTTCTATATAGTATTTTTTAAAAAGTAAAAAAAGAAATAACATTCACAGGAGACTTGCAGAAAAAATATCACTGCTACAACATACATTTTGAAAAGGAAGACGCATTGGTAGAAGTAACTTTGGCCTTGCATGAAAGATTTGAAATCGCAGTGGCGCATCACTGAACGGTTTGCAGACTTCCACCACAGCTGTGCTGTTTACTCAACATATTCAACATTATTAAGCAGTGCTAATACCCACAAATATTTATGTTGTTGTAGCATCATTAGCCTTCCCGCTTGTACAGAAGGTCAGAAAAGAGTTGTGTAATATGAGCGTCTTGACTCTCCAGGCTGGATTAACTTAATCAGATTGTATGAGGGGAGATTGGAATTGCTCTATAGGTTTGGGGTTAAGATAAGCCCATGGGTTTAAATGCAGATTAACAGCGCTCATCTGTAACATCTATTTTTTTTTCTGCACAAGCAAAAGATCAGTGACTGTGAATGCTTTTCAGGTTGTTGTATGTTTTGTATGCTACAGATTTGCTTCAGTCTTCAGTCTTTGTACGTCAGTCACTCACCTGTGGTGCAGAACTCTGCAGGAGGTACAACATGAGACCGGGACGTTGCAAGAGAAAGGATTTTAGTGTTGTAAAATTAAAATACTGAATCAGTGGAGGGTTTTTAAACTCAAAGAAATTCAAAACAAAATAACTAGAGATTTTATAATATTTTTTATGATGAATTGTTGCACATAAAGTCAATTTTTGATTTTGCTTTTGACTTTTTGTACAAGTTTGATCAAATTTCAACACTGCAACATGAACACTAAAAGTTTAACAGAACACAATTAGTCTATTTGTTTGAATTTAGCATTTAAACTTTCCTGGAAGGCTCATTGAGGTTACTGGAGCTTTTCCATTATTTTTGGTCATTTCTAAAATAATTTCTGTGAACTGAGCCTTGGTCTTACCCACAAAAACAAAATATGTATTTTTATTCATTTTCTGAACTGTGTATTTACTGTTTGGTTTTCCAGAAAATGGACAGTGAGGTTTTGATCATGTGTATGCACTGATTGCTGATTTTAAAAACAGTTTTAATTATTCTAAAAGGAAACCTGTGAGTAAATATGGGCTAAGACAGTCAGTCCAAACTGTTCTGAGGCCTGTTGAACCTGGTGTTTTATCCACCAGACACCAACCAGTGATCTTATGTAATGACATCGTACCTATTCTGCTACTGCGAGTCAGTGTTTTGTCTTATTTATCCTCTAACATGAAGGGGATCAGTGCTTCTCAGAAATCTTGGTTTTCTCAGTACGTCTTCTTGTTTGTAATTGTGAACCTGTCACAGACATATTTAGAAATGTTGGATAAACTTAAATTGATGTATAAATAATTCTGTTTTCTCCCTTTTTTGTTGCCAACTTGGGCCAAGTTGGTGACAGAGCCCGTCTAAAATCTCCTCCAAGGGTGAGTGGAGATGTGAGTCCTCTGTCTGAGCTGTGATGTCATCATGTATGTTTTCACTCCAGCATCAAAAAGAAAGACCAAACTGCATCCTTCCATCTTCTACAGTATGTTCTCGTGAGTCGAACCTGCCAAGTATGAACTATCAAGTATGGATTTCTAAACTTGGTCTTAACTTTTATGAAGTTTAATATCCCGGTCTAATCCATGTGAAAGGACAAGTAGTCAGCAAAAATAAAATAAAATAAAATAAAATAAAATAAAATAAAATAAAATAAAAATTGAATAATGAGGGCTGCTTGTTGCTTGTTGTCTCAGAATCATGATTTTCGGGTAAATCCACGCTGTAAGATCTGGCACTGACTTCTACTTTATTTTTAAGTCCCCTCTGAGCCAGTAAAAAGACAAGTGGACTATGAGTAAATTGTTAAGCAATTTGTGTCACTATGTCAGATCTATTTAACACTCCTTCAGCTGCAACAGTTTCTGCAGCATGCACCTTTAAATGTACTGACTAATGCACCAACTGAAAATGTCTGCTGCATGAGTAAAATGCACATATATATCCCTTGGATAAAGGTTTTACCAATTCATGGTACTAACCATTAAAATATATGCAGACAAAAACAAAATGTACTGACTAATTCCTTCAACATAAGCTGCATGTTTGTATCTGCTACTAGAAACTCTACATATCCTGTTTTTTTCGGCTAAGAAGAACCACAAACACAGAAGCAGAGTCCTACCATGTCAGCCAAGTGGTTCAGTCCCAGCGTGAAGCTGTGTTTTCCCACGGAGGCCTCCTGATTGTGTCTCAACACCGACTGCAGGTTCTTCTCCCAGACGGATCTCCTGAAGACCAGCTCGGTCTACAACAAACGCAGCAATCTGAACAGTCTGTACATGTGACAACAGAGAGAAAAAAAAAAAACTCTCCTAAAGCCGTACCTGATTAGGATAAACTTTGGAGAATTTGATTCTCCACTCGTCCCATGTTTGGTTTGTTGTGAATGACGAGCAGCTGAGAACAGCGTGAGCCAAAAGCAACATCACCCACAAATGATGCATCCTGCAAAGAAAACCAGAAGCTTCAGAGCAAACGTAACTCTTGCTAACATAATGGGATTAATCAATTAATAGTTTAATCAGGAGATCCTGGTCTCCCAGTTATGAGGACTTGCTGTTTGTGTCATGCCGAACGACAGTCTTTGACTTTTGGACAGCTGGTTCACATTAAGTAACAGGTTTCACTACTTCATACGTTTCGTAGATAGAAATATTTTGTGGAATTTTGCATAAAAAACCACCTGAGTCTCGACTCCTGACCAACGAGGTAATAAACCACACAAAGAGAGAAGCGAGTGAAATCGTACGAGACTTTTTTCTTTTTACCAGAAATTATAATGGTCTCAAAATTTTGTGTTTTTCATTCAGTTAACTGGAAATCCTGTTTTTTGGCATACATCTTACCAGAAAAATACAAGTGTGGCCTGATGGTTAAAAATAAAAGGAGGGGGGCGGAGATGGGGAGTGATTCTTGAATTACTCCATTAAAATGTATTTTGCTTTAGAGAAAAGAAATGTCTGTCTGGGAGATATAAAATGCTACATTAGATAAAACTGAAGACAGACCAAGCAACAAACACGTAACCTAACAGAGAAAACACAAAGATCCAGTTGTTGTGTTGGTAATTTATATCAATGTTTGACTTTAATCCGGTTTCAAATGCCTCTGTGATGTAAAAACTTACACATTGCTGGTTTAACCTTCAGCTGAAAATTAGATTTATCTCAACGAAAAAAATATCACTTCTATCGCTCAACGCCTCTTTTCCAGTCGTGTTTCCTTACGCCCTGAAGCAGGTGTGTTTTAACAAGCAGTAAAACGGTTTTATTCTTGTGACATTGTTCACCAGGATTATTACACCGTGCAGCAGCATCTGCATGCAGATACACAAACAAATTTACAGACATAATCCATGCTTGAAATGACCGACTATGATAGCTTGGAAAATCACACTGCTGCCGTCGTTTCAGTGGCGGTGTTCAGCAGAACCTTGTGGCTGAAGAAAACTGGCTCAAAGAGACGACTGGGGTGACGGTCCTTGTGACTTTTATGGTAACATCCCAGAGATCTCACTCAAAATGGCTTTATGACGTTATGAAACATTAAAAAGCAGCTTTGAGTGAAGGCAAAATATGCGTTTGCAGTCAAATGACAATTAATGTTAGGGCGGGGTGGTGGGGTCATCCTTATGTTCCCACATTTCTAAGATTTTTTAAAAAATTAGATCCCTATATTCCTACATGTCCACATCCCTTGACGCTAGTTGGTCCACAGAGTTAGCTCAGATGGTTGCTATGGACGATTTAGGACAGGCATGTCCAACTCCAGTCCTCGAGAGCGCCTGTCCTGCATGTTTGAGATGTTTCCCTGCTTCAACACGCCTGATTTAAATGAATGTGCCTTTAGCAGACTCATGTAGACCTTGGTGACAAGCTGATGACGATCCATTCTTCTGAATGAGCTGTGCTGAGTCAGGGAAACATCTAAAACATGCAGGACAGCGGCCCTTCAGGACCCGAATTGGATACCGCTGGTTTAGGGCATCAGATTAGAGTTGGGGTATCAGATTGGGGTCGAGGTTCAATCATCAGAGCGATGGGAACATAGATGTGTGGCCCCCAGTGTCCACACAAAGAATCCTGTACATGCCGTCTTTTTTATACGTTTTTTTTTCTTTTCATATAATCAGTTCAAATTACTTCAGTATGTCTATTTTTCAACAGCTCTATAGTCCCACATAGGGGCTAAATTAGACAAACAAACAAATAAAAGTCTTAGAAGTGTGGGAACATATGGATGACCCCTGTTGGTACTATTTTATCTTATCAGTCAACTAGTAATGTCACACAAATCACTGTCAACAGTCACAAAAGGAGGAGAGTTCATGACCTCTGCGTCCATAGTGCTGAATATAGCTATGACAGAACAGACGAGTGTGAGATGATTGACAGGTCAACAGTCTAAACATGACATCAAACAGTCACTGCTGCTCTTATACTGTTTAGCTTTCACGCCATTGTTTAAAGTATGTGGAAACTTTTCCTGCTTGTATTTCGTCATCTCCAAAGGAGATGTTCAAGTCAAGCTGCACTTATCTGTACATATAAAAAATAAAGGGTCAGCCCAACCATCTGCCCAGAAACAAAGCTGGACTTCTCACTCACCTTGATGCAGACTGATCAGCAGGTTTATAATGTCCCAGCGTGAAAGCGCGAACCCAGCACAGCACAATCACACGCAAGAGAGGAAGTTTAGTTTCCTCTTAGAGATTTTTTTAAAAACCCGTTTCTCCAGTCGGAGGCTCGGAGGCTCGTCATGTGAACCTAATTTACTACCAGCTGCTGTGGCCAAAAATACTCTTCCAGTATTCAAGAGCTGCAAGTGATAAACGCTAAAGAAAGGAAAAAAAAACTATGAAAATGAAACCGATTGTGGGGGGGGGGGGGGGGGGGGGGGGGGGGGGGGGGATTCTGAGAAAGAAGATTAGCAAAGAATTGGTAGAGATGAAGGGGAAACCAACCTTTTGGTAGCTCAGGACCGAGCAGTTTACTAGCACATCGTTAGTTGGCTCACATGAGAAGAGGAAGTACGAGCAGAAGTGAAAAACAAGAGAGAACAGCTGAAAATACTGGCAGTAATAGATAATTGAATTGAACATTACCCCAGTTTATTGTGAGTTTTTCCCAGGAAGAGAAGGAAAATTACATAGAGAGACCTCATGTGTTTTCTCCTTTTGTTGGCTCAGATTTAGGATCTAATTATCTACTGATACTTGTTTTTGTGTATGCAGATCTTATTTGTATGTATCAGCAGTTGTTTGAATGCAGTCCTGCTAATGCACAAGTTCCTCTTACAATGTTAGCTGACCGGCGTTACAGTGCGTCAGATGAGACAGATCCTTGATTTTATGGAATTAAAAGTTAAGACATCGAACAATGTACTGATTGTTTTTGAGTACTTACTGCACTAAATTTAATAAGATCGGATCACCCCACGTCACAGCAGTCGCCAACTGAGAGCTGCAGTAATGAAATAAATTTGAGTCTATAATGCAATGTTGTTTAATATGACTCACGCTGGCCTTCCCGTTCATCTCTGACCTTTCCCCTTCCAGATTCTGGGTCTGGACGGAGATTTGCTGATGAATGCACGTTCCCTGAGGTACAGTACCAGATGGTGGCTGTCTGACTCAGCACAATCTCTGGCTCCGTGGCGACCGTGTTTCAGGTGATGGAGTGGTCATCTTTCAGTTGGAAGATTCGAGGTCTGATGCCCAACCTCTGTCCTCAGGTAAGAGGTCCGAACCCACATATTTCCCTCAGTTATGTTTCTCGGCGTGCTGTGTGAGTTTGTGTGCATGGTTGAGTGAGAAAAAAAAAAAGTTTTCTCGACTCTGGAAAGGCATTAAAAGGCATTATGTAAATTTGGATCATTTATCATCTGTCAGCTCGTCACAATCCTGCACCTGAATAGACAAGAGGACAATTCTTTCATCTGTTCTTTCGTCTCAATTTCATCTATCATCCAAGAACATTTTTTACCACTCAAGCAAGGTTATACGTTACTTATATGATGATATAATAACCTCCACACTTTAGTATCTCTTATCACTTGGGCATCACTTCCAACAGACAATCTAAATAAATTATTTTAAACTTTATGAGCCAAATAGTAATAATCAAACTTACTTGTCTGCTGTTGTGAAGAGAGTTGAGACAAAAGGCAAAGCGAACTGTTTCCTAGCTGATCTCTGTTCCCACCTTCATCTATGATCACAAAGTGTGAGCAGTGACCCAAAGAATGAAATCCCAGCTACAAGCTGCTGAGATGGGTTTCCTCTGGAAGATCGTTGGACTCTTCCTTAGAGACAGAGGAGAAGGTCCACCATTCAGGGGGGACTTGGGGTAAACTCGCTGTTCCTCTACATCAAGAGGAACCAGTCGAGGTGATCTGTGCATCTTGTCTGGATGCTTCCTGGATCCCACTCTAGGAAGGTGTTTCAGACATGTCACTGTGGTAGTCGAGTCACCAAACCTTGAGTCTGAGTCCAGTTTTGAGTCCTCAGTGTTAAAACCAAGTCCAAGTCACTAATAAGAAAAAAAACCAAGTCGAGTAGAAGCTGAGTCCTCTGTCGATCTGAGACATCCCCAAGTCAAGACCAGTCCAAATGACACAGTTGTTCGCTTTTTAAACACATTGAGAGTCTTTAAAACTCATGTTGAGCATCTCCAAGAAGAAAAGGTCTTGTTACATTGACTAGAAATTTTGTTTTGATTAACAGTTAAATTAATAAAACATACATTAACTTACAAAAACCCCCAAAACGAAGCAGTGTAGCTGAAATGTCAACTGCACCACTTGCATCGCTGAATGGTTGCAGCAGACTAGCACACTGTGAAAGAAGACAACAAAAGTGAGTTTTAACTCTTAATTCATCTGTCAGCAAAGCTCGCTCTGACATTTTCTCCTGGAATTTTAGAGCCATTAGTTTGTTTCTAAACACGACTCGACTACAAATGCAGGTAATACGCAAGTCTGAGTCAAGTCACAAGTTCTTAAACTGAGAGCTTGAGTTGGACTCAAGTCCAAATTCTGTACTAGAGTAAGAAAAGTTTGAGGCATGTCCAACTCAGAGGAGTCCCCGGGCCAGACCCAGATCCTACTGGAGGGGTCACATCTGTCTGCTGACTTGGGAACACCTTCCCTCACGAGAGCGACAGGAAGTGGCCTAGGAGAGGGAGGTCTGGACCTCTTTGCTTTGGCATCCAAACTTGGATGAACAGAAGTTAGAGATTGAATGGATAATATAATATACAGATTCCTGGTAATTTAGTCATTCATGAAACCGAAATTTTGCTGTCATTTATTAGGTAGTGACTAAAATGGATAAATCCGTCAACTAAAATACAAAAATTCCCAACTAAATTCACCACAGTGAACCTGATTCAGATCAAACCATCATGCTAGTTCTGAAGTGAAACAGACGAGTGTCAAAAAAGTCAAATGATGCGTGTCTTACATGAATTTGTCGTACACTGAAACAGTAAAAGACATTTGTTGATATGCTTCTTATCACCTCGTGTTAAAGAAAGACATTTAAATCTCACAAATTGTTGTAGCTAACCACAGTAATTTCTATTAATTTGCAGCTCAAACATACCCTACGCCTTAATTAAGCTTTGATAAAGCCAGCTACTGAAAAGATCTTTCTTTATTTCCAAGTGTCTGTGCTCAGATTCACTCCCATCTGCTGTTGCTCCTAAATCTGCATGTTTGGCTGACCCGTGCCTGCCTCCTGTCATCCAGTGCAGCGTGTTGGAGGTGGTCCAGCAGCGAGTGAATATAATCCCCCAGCATGCAGCGAGCACCCGCGCGTCCACAGCCAGGTTGTTGTTGCCACGAGGAAAGCTCAGCCACAGGGGAACAGAGCTACAGCATCACACTTCCTCTGGAGTTTACATTTTCCAAATGAGGGAAGAAGCTTTCTTGTTTTTTCTTTTTCTGTTTTTGTCTGCTGGTTTGACTCGGATGCGGTCCTGTGCAGTGATGAAGAGGACAAAGTCAACAACCAAAAAATAGATTTGCAAGTGGAAACTGAGCGATCACAATGACAACCCCTTCATTCTGAGGAGCAGGTGAGTAAGCATACTCCATTTTCCCTCCATTTCACTCAAATATCGGTGCAATTATGTGCATTTTATAAAAGCCGTTTATTATGTTTGAGCTTTTGAAACTGTTGAAACGCAGTGAGGAGGTAGGATTTCACAACAGAACACTATTTTCAGTCTTTCCCATGTTTGCTCCCTGAGGAGTTCAACAGGAGTCATCCTCCAGTTTTCTGTGCCGTGTGCTGCCATTAGCAGCGAGATGGATTCTGCTTCCAAAGAAATAACAATTTTTGCACTTGAACAGCATGATCTCAGATGAAATACAAATCGTTGTACCCTGCTACACTCAGGGGGTTTTCCTTTTCCCCCCTTGTTTCCCTTCAAAGTATTCAAGGGAACCACAGACTTCATTTTAGATTCATTTTATGAGGAAAATCCTGTCATATTTGTGTGACTCAAACCAAAACAAAAGCAGGCTGCATGTTCTACAGTTGATCAGGAGTACTCCCGCATTTGTAGAAACGGATGTTTCTGAAAGAAATTTCACAAACATAAAGGAAATCTTCCTTCTCTTCTGAGATGTTGCATGCTCTATAGTGTTGCAACCTTCATCACAACGTGAGAGCAGAGCTGCCAACACCGAGGGTGGTATCACACTTGAATGTGTAATATTTTTTCTCTGACACTTTCCTGGCAATTTTAAATGGCATGCTTCAGCCAGTCACACATTTTTACTGATCTGCTGTTTGTTTGCTTCTTGACACTCTTGTTATCGCATGTCAAAAGGGATACTGTGTAAATATTCACATGCTCACACACAGGAGAGAAAACTCATTGCGTGTTTGACAGTAACATTGCGTTTTTTTTCTTCTTCTTCCTAGTAACAGATCATCTTTCTGCAGATTATTTGTGGATAGTAGCGCCGCTTTTCTTGGAAGTCATTTTGTTTCTTCTGCCCCCTACTGGTAGCTTTGTCAACAGCTTAAAAAAAAAGACAAACTGAGGTCATGATGATTTGAGACTCAACATACTTTAGTAGCTGTAAAGGAGTAACCCTGTTATGTGGTTATGATTTATAAAGGACACAACCTTTGTACTCTGAACTTAAGCTCTATTTTAACTTCAGCTTTATTGCATATCCTTTTATTGATATTATGTGAATAGAGGATTATATTACAATTGCATTTACTGTTTGTTATGCTTGGTCTTAGAGTCATTCCTATATAAAAATACATGGTCTCAGTCTTTATATGCAGCCTTTTCTGCACTGTATGAGTGAGTCATGTATAGCTTTGCATTTCTTCCCATTTGGCTTCTTCTGTATTAATAATGGGCTACTTGGGTAAGGAGTGGGCTTGAAATGGGGAAATAGTAAGGATGCCATATAGCTTCAGTTTTATGGGCCCCAAATGGGAAGCATTGGGAATACAGTGGACAAAATGGGCCTGGGATAACAAAAAGGCAAATTATAGGATCCTGTGTAGTTTTACTGATATATGCCCTACAGTAGAAAATTAGGAGGAATTGAACTCTCCCAACAATCCCAGAGTCCATATGGACAAACACAGGTAGGACCACCGTCAAACCTGTGGACAAATCTCGCGTGGGACCTGTTTTGCTGCCCACTTTTAACTCATATGGGGATCCACCGAGAAATGCTGGCTGGGATTCAGACTGTTTGTTTTTTGGTAATAATGTCAATTATTATCAAAGAAAGCCTTCTCATCAATTCAAAATGTTCTTTAACTGTATCTAGATGATTAAAATCCATAATAGCAGGTGCCAAAAAATATGTGCACATTTTGAGTTACTTTTTGCCAGAGTGGAATCGTTGACAGCAAACGAGGCCCTGCAGTTTATTCAGTGGTTAAACCCTCTACGTAATGCCTCCTGTTTGGCAAGTTTACACTCTCTCCTTCTCGCTGCTTTCAGACAGAATTGATTAAACAACACAATGAGAGCACAACTGTGGGTGGTTTTATTTCAAGCTGCAAATAAAACAGTCCTCAGGACTGCAGCCTCCTAAAGCCTGTGTTTCTAGGAAGGTCAGAGCTCAACAGTCGTTGAAGTAAAAGCTTTGCTGTTAGTTGTGACCTTCATCAGCCAAGTACATTTCTATGTACTAAAAGAGCTGCTGGACCTCTGGTGCTTTTTTCTTTTTCTTTTTTTTTTTTTTTTTAGCTCTCCCTTGTGAAATGTTTGGGCTGGAATGAGGGGGATTATGGGAGATCTATGGCTATAGAGATAAAGGAGATAAAGTCTGGTGAATGAACTGTCCAGAAGTCAGAGATTTACCAAAACAGTGATGCTTACATCAGAGCCAGTGCTCAACATCAAACAAGCTGTAGTTTGTTTAAACTGGAATGTACTTTCTACAGTGAAACTTTTTTGTTTAGTATTGTCTATTTGGCACAGGTTTATTTAAACCTGAAGGTGTCAGTTTAATCTTGATTTATGAAGGCATTATGTGTCATAAAATTAGATCCCATTTTAAAGGTTCTCCTTAAATGGACTGAGGTGTCATGGTTGTTAGATGGACAGCAAAACCTATAAACAGGTAAACAACTTATAGGTGTGAGTGCAAAGTAAGTGTTAAATGTCATAAATGATAAATTAAGTGATAAATGAGGATAAACACAGCGAAAATGATGGATGACAGTCAATATGACGTCAATAATACCAACTGCAGATGAATAATACAAATCAAACTCACTGACATTTGTGGTCTGATAAAAATACATTTTCCTTGTCCAGTCACCAAAATAAATAAATAAATAAAAATCTTCATTTTCTTTGCATAGCAACTGTTATGTAATCATTACTCTAAAGCTCATCTGTTTTTTGTTTTTTTTCTCCACAGCTGTCCTTTACTCACGCATGCAGGCAGGTCACCAGATGTTTGAGGGGACTGCAGCCCACCTATGGATGTGCTGGAGAGCTCTCTACCTGTTGGCAGCGGGGTTGGCATTAACATCTGAAACGCGCTGGCTGTGTCCGTCATCCTGCCACTGCAACACTCCTGCGCTGGAGGTCAACTGCTCGGGCAGCCACTTCACCACTGTGCCAGATGGTCTCCCACAGGAAGCTAAGCTACTGAACTTAAGTAACAACACAATCAAGATTTTGGTGCATCAGCAGTTTCGCCTGCTAACACCGTTGCTGCACTTGGATTTAAGTGGTAATCTTTTGGTTTTAATCGAGGCGGAGGCCTTTTTCGGTTTGCAAAACCTCTTGACTCTGAGGCTTTCTCGCAATTTCCTGAAGATTATTCCTGTAGGAGCGTTTGCTGGCTTGACGAGCTTGAAGTCACTGGACATAAGCTACAATCAGATTCTTGTGTTGCTAGACTTCACTTTCAGAGACTTGGAAGCCCTGCAGTTTTTCACAGTGGCAAATAATGAATTAGTTTTTATCGGTCATCAAGCTTTCACTGGACTTGCCAGTCTACAGGAGCTTGACCTTGATGGCTGTAACCTCACTGCTGTGCCAACAGAGGCTCTCACGCAGCTTAGACTGTTGAGAAGTCTTCGTTTTCACCAGCTGGGCCTCACCGCACTGCCAAACTACGCTTTCCATCATCTAATCAACCTAAAGGATCTTGTCTTTTCTCACTCTCCCAAGCTGGAGACACTATCAGGAAACAGTCTCTTTGGACTCAATCTCACATCCTTAGCCATAACACATTGCAACCTTAATGGTGTGCCCTACATCCCATTACATCACCTCGTATATCTTGTGTACCTTGACCTTTCCTTTAATCCCATTACCTACATTCATGGGAACCTGCTTGAAGATTTACTTCGACTCCAAGAGTTCCATCTTGTTGGGGGATCATTAATATGTATCGAAGTTGGAGCATTCAAGGGTTTAACACAATTAAAATTGCTGAATGTTTCAAGAAACTTTCTCACCACTCTCGAGGTTGGAGCTTTTCAGTCAGTGGACACCTTAAAATCTCTGGGGCTTGACAAGAACCCGCTCACTTGTGACTGTCGTTTGATTTGGGTGGTGCAAAAGCGTCTGAGTGTAGCCTTCAGTGGATATCCGCCCACTTGCACCACCTCAGACCAGCTGGAAGGCTGGAATTTTTTGGACTTCTCGGAGGACGACCTCCAGAACCTGCTCTCTTGCCGCCGTCCTCGAATTCTGAACCGAAAACCTCAAGATGTGAGAGTGGACCAAGGACACACTGTAGTGTTTCATTGCAGTGCAGAAGGGGACCCCTTGCCATTTGTTAGCTGGTTAAACCCACAACTAAAATACATTTCACCCATTGGTAGAATAAGGACTCTTTCCAATGGTTCTTTGGAAGTTCGTTATGCTCAGCCTCACGATAGTGGCACTTATATATGCGTGGCATCAAATGCAGCAGGAAATGACAGCCTTTCTTTCAACCTTCATGTCCAAGCCTTCCCATCATCTTCTAAAAACCAATTTCGTCTTAAAGACTGGTCTGTCTTTCCATCTGCCTCTCCAGGTATGAATGGAAATCATAAACTCCCATTTGATGTCAAGACACTTTTAATAGCAGTGACCATTGGGTTTCTCTCATTTTTCAGCTCTGTGAGCATATGTTTCATTTTCATGTTCTTCTGGAGTAAAGGCAAAGGGCAAATTAAACATACAGCCACAATTGCATACGTGCCACGAAGTGCTATGTCGAATAATACTAGAGGGACAGGCAACTACATGGAGACAAGCAGGTTCACCATGAAACTAATATGATTCAGTTTTGGTTAAAGCAAATGAACTGCAAAAGTCATTGACTTCCACTTATCTGGAATCATATGGTGGGAGCAGCAACCTGAGCAAAGACTCACAGACTCGCCTCTCCCCAGCCACCGCCTCCAGCTCTGATGGGGGAACACCGAGGAGTTTCAAGGCCATTTGAGAGATATAATCTCTTCTGCATGTCCTGGGTCTTCTCCAGGGCCTCCTCCTGGTTGGACATGCTCAAAACACCTTCTGAGGGAGGCGGGCCATGGGGCCATGGGGCCTCCTCACTAGATGCGCAAACCACCTGTGTTGGCTAATGTTGACTAGAGGTTACTGTACCCTAAGTCCCTGCCAGATGACTGAACTTCTCACTTTGTCCCTAATGGAGAGTCCAACCACCCTACTGAGGAAACTCATTTCACCTGCCTGTATGTGTGATCTTAGTCTTTGGGTCACTACCCACAGTTCTTTACCATAGGTGAGGGCAGGAATATAGGTTGACCGGTGAACGGAGAGCCTTGCCTTTTGGCTCAAAAGCAATCCTGATCCAACTGTCAGTCACACACTCCATTCTTCCCTCACAACACCCTTAGATAATTAATCTGCTTGACTTGAAGCAACACCTCACTCCCAACCATGTTCTCACATTTGAAGGTTCTCAACTTTTCCCATTTACACTTGGCTGCAAACTGCTCCAGAGAGATCTGACGATCACACCTTAATGAAGCTAAGAGGACCACATCATCTGCAAAAAGCAGAGATCAAACCCTTTGGCCACCCAACCTGTCCCCTTGCATGCTTTGGCTGTGCCCAGAAATTCTGTCCATAAACGTCATATACAGAGGCTGTGATGAAGGGCATCACTGATGGAGTCCAACTCCCACCTGGAATAACTGACTTTCTACAGACAATATGGACTAAGCTCTCATCCCGTTTGTATACGGACTGAATAGTCCATAGCAATGAACCCAGTAGCCCATACTATCAGAGTACTGTCCACAAAGTACTCGAGGGACACAGTTGAATCTCTTCTCCAAGTCTACAAGATAAATGTGAGCTGGTTGGACAAACTCCCTTGATCCCTTCAGGACCCTAGCAGTGGTATAGACCTGGTTCAGTGTTCCACATCCGGGGCAGAATACACATATTGTTCCATCTGACTCTAAAGTTTCACAACTGATTGGACTCCCTCTTCTAGTTCCCTTATGTAGACTTTACCAGGGAAGCTGAGGAGTGTGAGTCACCTCTAACTGGAACACATCATCATCAAGAGAACTATCCCCTCAGTGTGCCAATCTAGTTACTGTCCCCAATGTCCATGCAATGTTGCAGATGTGTGCCAACTAAGACAGCTCTACAACATTCAGAGCTTTGAAACACTCAGTGGGGATCTCATCCACCTCTGCAGCCCTGCCAGGGTGGAGTTTTTTTTTATCTACCTCAGCAACCTCAGCTCCAGTAATGGCGAACCCCATCCCAGAGTCTACAGACAGCCTCTTCTAGGAAGGACGTGTTGGTGGTTGCCTCAAGATAGTTGAGCTCAATCTGAACCCAATCAGAGAGGCTGTACCTTTAAATCATGCTGTTCCAGGTAACACTGTTGTTATCCATGTTAACATTGAAGTCCCCCAGTAGAAAAATGAAGCCCCCTCCAGGAATACTTTCCAGCACATCTGCCAAGGACTCCAAAAAAACCTGTTGCATACATGCAAGCATACAGGCTTCAAGTTGGGGGGCTATAAGTAAGCCCATTCCAGCCGGACACCTTGTTCCAAGGTGGACCAAGACCAGCTCCTCTTGAGGAGATTGGTTTCAAAACCTGTACAGTGCATTTAGGTGAGCCTGATTTTATCCAGCCGGTACTTTTCAACATGACACACAAGTTCAAGCTCCTTACCCTCAGAGAAGTGATATTTCATGTCCTGAGGGCCAGTTTCGGAAACCTAGGCTGCTTCGCATAGCACAGCGCTCCGACCTACATGGCGCCTCCTGCCAGTGGCAGGGCCAAAACCAAAAAATAACAAAAGCAAAACATTTGTTTTAATTTTAATTTCTGGACAGATACCATATTTTCAAGTGAGTAAAATATTTTCCAGAGAGTGTAAATTTTCATATAATTAAAATTTTAGCATGACATGTTTCAATGATTTATGTTCTTAACAAAATAGACTAACTTAACAGCATGAACAGGATATAATGTATATAAGACATAAATGTGTCACAACTGGTCATACTTTATATTGCCGAAGTTTTAATGTTTATAAATATAAAGAATTTCAGAACTCAAAGACAAATTATGAGAAACCGACCTGGGTGGTTGACTAATCTGTTAATTTGTTTCTTTGTTTGCTTTGTTCATTAGGTCTGTAAAAAACAGTTTAAATAGTTAATGTATTTCTTGAAATTATAATTATAATAGACCTCGTACAAGGAGATGAAATGATAGGAATGTTAACCTTACATTAAGGTTACTGCTGGCTGCTTATAATCTGTACAGCATCTTATTTCTTAGTGATTACAATTTCATGATATATGTTTGACTTATGATCTTTTTTTTTAAATTTTATTCCCTAAAAAATTCATAAGTGAACACTGAATTTTGAGTTTTGAAATCTTTTTTTTTTTTTGGTTTTCAGTTCATATTTTACAGATAAATTGTATCTGCTTACAGACTAAGTTCAGGGTTTATCTCTTTGAACGTGTTTATATTTAATATGTGAATTTTTTTAAATGCCTTTTTTAAAATTCCTATTGTTATCAGAATTATAAAGGTAACTGCAAATTACTTTCATAATTGTTGTTTATATTCCAATCATTTACACTTTATTTTATTTTCATGATTTTGTTCTTTTAGGTTTTGCTTTTGCTCTGTAAAGCACTTTAGGTTTTATTTGTGCTTGAAAAGTGCTATACCAATAAACTTGAGTTGAATGTTGTTTCTGTGAAGGTAACTTTGTCTCACAATGCTGAAAGAAGGAAACACAGCATTCAAGGAGAAGCCACATTCTTCACTTCTTTTCATGTGAACATAAATTTTATAAGCAAATTTAAAATTTCACTTTGACCAAACATTCACTCCGTGATAGTGGTGATCCGAGACCTCAGCTAGTGAGTGGAACTGTAGCTGCACAAGCTGTTCACACGAAACAGCTGTTTATGGTAAGTGTGAAATAAAGAGGCAAAACAGTTGAACTTAACACATTCATACCAATTTTCATTTCATATTATGACACCACCAATGCTTTATGAAAACGATGTTGTTGCCATAGCAATGCATTAAATGTGCCACTGTTGAGAACCAGTGGAGAAGGCTGAACTGGTTTCCATAACAACATACACAGGTAGCCATTATACAGTAATTAAGAAGGCACACTACAGATGATGGCTCAAATGTTTAGCTGATATAAGAGATTTCTCATAATGATTACACCTGTCAAGAGACTCATTTTTCTAATGCAACAGCTTTTTAGATGTGATATGTTTTTATATCGCATCGTCTAGTCAAATCATGTCCTTATTTGCACAAATTGTCACAACAAAGATCTGAATGTTGAATAAAGCCAGATATAAGAACATGATTTCATAATATTGGCATATTTGAGTCACAGGTTTCACATAGATATTTTGGAGATCTCTCCTTAAATATCTGACTTCATAAATTGAAAAAAAAATTATAGACTGCTATAGTCATTACTTACATAATTAAATAAATATTCAAATTTAGAATGTTATATTCACTGTCATATTCACACATTTCTAAGTAACAATGAGCAATCGGCCACTCTGATGCTTCTGGTGTGGATGAACCTGTATCTTCTCCCAGTGGGCAGCATTTTCACACATCAAGCTATGTATGACAAAAGAAACATTACCCTTCTGTAAAAGACTTTTGAATACAGATATGGGTTATATGTAGATGCTAGCGAAATGCAAAGGCACAGAGACTGCAAATATGCCTAGCCTTGTTTCAAAAAACACAATCCTTCAAATTTAACTGGATGGCACTATATACTGTATATGTGTGTGTCATATATCTATATCTACATATC
>JAOWBL010000003.1:2817675-2828274 GCA_028564865.1 Zenarchopterus dispar
TTTTGAAAATAACCGTCCTAGCAGGAAGTACATTTTCTGGCCCCGGATGTGATGAGTTGCTGTTGTGTTAGCGGTTAGTCGTTCCATTAGCTTGTTCTTTCTTTGTTTTTGTCTCTTCAACAAGAAAAAAAGGCCACTTTTAAGTGGTAGACCTTAATCCACATATCTGAAATGGATTAACTGAAAGAGGCACAAGGCATTTAAATAAACCAAAGCACGTAAGGACGAGGTAAAACAAGTTAAAAAGAAATCGAAACTGGAAAAGCTAACGTCTGTTAAGATTGAACAGAAACATGAGTCTGGCTGGTGGTCGTGAGCCCAGAAAGACTGCGGGAAACCGCATGTCCAAGTTACTGGATGCTGAAGAAGAGGACGAGTTTTACAAAACCACCTATGGAGGATTTCACGATGTGAGTAACAAAGTGGGCTAAAACGTTGGCGGTAGCATAGTATCATTTCATCACTTACAGTCCAAAAGAGACACAAATAACCATAATTATTCCTCAATTGCTCAGTGCTTATGTTAATATCAATCATTTATGAGTTATTGGTATTTTGAAACGTTTTGTACCTCCTTGCCATTGGAAGTATGTTTAAGATGAGTTTACGTGCATGCGTCCAAACCCTCCTTAAACCTGATTGGTCAGCAGCATCACACAAAATTACCCTCAGAAATGACTGAATAATTTCAAAAGCCTTAAATGTCAGTCAAGTAAGAACTTCAGTTTGAGCATTTTCTAGTGTTATACCCTCATGACTCTAAAGTTGCCTTGCATTAGTTTTTAGCTAATTGTACTGAATAAACTACTAACTCTGTGTGCATCATACATTTACACAATGTGCACATCAAGCTCTTTGAATGATCAAACATTTTTGTGTCTATGTTCTTTACTAATTAATTTATATTATTTTAGCTTTGTGTGCAAGTGTGTGAGCCTCTGGTGGGATCCATGTGAAGTAAATATGGTTATCAGAGGCTGGTTCGTGTGATTTGTGCCAGTAAGTGTTGGTGCAGCAATTTGTTGTGACCACTGGGTCATTTTATTGATTGTAGGTATGGTTAAATTCACTGTGTACATGCATGGACTACCTCATTTTGTTTATGCCATTAAACTGAAATGTAGTCTTCCACGTGGGAATTGATGAATTATATATCCACTTTAGACCAAAGTGGTCTCTTTGTGTCAGCAGCAGAGTATAAATTGCCTTTAAGAGCTGAGCGATCAAACAGATTAAAAGGACTTACATGCATACACAAAGCCCATTAAAGTTTACAGCAACTATCGTCATTAAAATGATGAAATCGGTGCCATCAAGGCGGCACCAACTCTGCCATTTCATTTCACAAATATGTTTATCATCACACTTAAAGAAAGAGAGGCGCTCAGTTCCCTGTTTGTCAGAAGATTATGGTTATTAGCCCATATTGTAAAGTTTCATTACTTACCTACATTTTAAAATGCCCAAGTCTTTCTTCACTGTATGGTGTGGGTATTTTCTGGAGCCATTTTGGCAATTAAAAGTTTCTGTGTACGGGTTTGGTATCAGTTGCTCTGGCATTTCTGTAGAGAGTTACGAGATGGAAAACAATTTCAAAAAATGCCATATGTCTTAATCGTCACTGTTAGGGCTGGTCATGTTACAGTGACTGTTCTCAGTCATCCATAACCAGCTCTCCACGACCTCATCCAGTGTTTGAATAATGCAGCTATTTATCTACATTTATCTTAAACCAGTCAAAGCTCAGTTTAGGTTGCAGCAGCAGTAGTCTGCCTGTTGGGACACGTCAACGCTTCAATTTTTAATATTATAACTAACAAGTTTTGGTGGAACTGGTTTGTAAATATGCATTAAAATATATCTGCAAATGTAAAAAATATTCTTCCAGGAAGGCCTGATTTATTACACAATCTACATATTATTTAAAATTTGTCATGTAGTTTGAAACTCAAGTATTTCTGATAGTGCTTCTGTTGGTGTCCATCCAAAAGGAGATATTGAAAACAGTAGCAACAACTTTGAAGGGTAAGCTGAATATGCTGGTGGGGACTCTTAAGTTGTTCAGGTCATGGTAACTGTTTAAAGCTTGAATCAAAGCAACTGGGCTTCCTTTTTCTTTCTTCCTGAACTTTTGTCTCCATCTCAAATTGAAGTGGAGGTTGTTTCTGTAGTCTGCAAGCATCCTTGATAATTTCTCGTACTCCTGCGCCATAAAAAGATCATTTTATCTGGAGTTCAAAGCCAAATGCTGGTGTGGTCTCTGTCATACAAGAACAATTCAGGAACAAAGTAAAAGGAAGTCCAGCTGTCTTGATTCAAACCATTGAGAGGAAAGCAGAATGCAGTTTGCAGAGTTGAGGTTTTTAGGTTTGTTTGTTTGTTTTGTTTTGTCTATTATAGACTCCCTGTGTGCCTGCATTGTGTATTAACTGTATTTGAATAAAATAAAATAAAAATAGGCATTTTACTTGCATTAATTTGATCAAAGAGTCTGACCTCAGCCTTCAAAAAGCCTTGCAGGAGCTTCTCTGTACTAACCTGACTCAAGTATCCCATCTGCTTGTTAATGTTTCTTAAATTGTCGGCTTTATTTTCCCTTTTTCTTGCTTTCAGGAATCGGGAGATGATGAATACCACGGAGAACATTCAGATACTGAGGACGAAGTCGACAGTGACTTTGACATTGATGAGGGTGATGAGCCAGACAGTGACCACGAGGAAGATGCCCCTCGAAGGAAAAGTCGGGTCGTCACTAAAGCTTATAAGGTATGACATTAATTTTAATATATTGCCTGAACTACTCTAATCCCCCATTTGAATTGGAGTTTATTACCTTTGGACTTGCTGTAATTTCCAAATAGCACCCCAGCACCTCTGTTTTGTGCATCACGTTTGCACAGTATAACTGAAATCTGTGTTTTATCATAATTTACTAACATTAATTCTTGGATTGTCATAATATTGAATTCAAAGTGTTTGATCTTGCGCTGGAATTGAATTTCATTGACAGTAGGTCAGGTTTTAACAAGTAAAGGAAACTGATAATTATTCAATGAAATTATCATCTGAATGTGACTAGGGTTTAAGTTGCCATGGTAACAGTAAACAACACTAAATTGTAGCTGGAGCTTTTGTTGCAGTAAAAGCTTTGAGCTGTTGCACCAGCATTTGTTTTTGGGTCTGAGAAAAGATTTTTTTTTTTCCAAGGATATTGTTTAATTTATTATATCCACCACGGCTGCTGTGATTCCACGGGAAAGGAGGCAGAAAATGTGGCCATAAGAAAAACCAAACCGATGAATTACTTTAATGCACATTTACATTAGTTTGAAATGATCCTACAATGATTGTGTTTGTTTAAATATGGCAAGTTATTTATGGTTGAAGATTTATGTTATAGAATACATACTTAGAGTATTCATGCTTAATTAATATCACAGAAAGCATCCGCAATGAATACAAATTACCACATATCTCAGGCGGGAAGAGTATGAGAGATCTTTTTTTATAAATGAGAAATGGCAGGTTAATTTAGCTGAGAGATTCAATAAATTTACCAAAGCATTTTTATTTCTCTTACAACGCTATTGTATTTATTCCTCTATAATTCTGACGGCGTTTCTGTCCCTACTTGCATATAATTATACATCTACACTTGAACAACCCTGCAGCTCCACTGAAGCCGTTTATTACCAAATGACAGCCTCTCAGCACCAGCTGTGGAAACAAATAGCATAACTGTTTGACCTCACCATTTTTAATTTGCATTACTAATTTTTTGTGTGTCACATTGCTTTTATTTTACCTATTCATTTTCATTTTCATAGAGAAACATTAGTATAAATTTAAGCTGGCTGCTGAAAGTCACACACACTGTTTTGTGTCTTTATGTTCAGAAAATAGCAAGTTAAGATTTAAGGAAAGTTTGGTTTTTATTTCAGGATAACCAAACCAAAATTGGTTTGCTGTTAATAGTGTTTTTTTCTTTTTTACTTTGTTTATTTCCCAGGAACCCATAAAGGTTGCAAAACCCAAACCTAAAAAACCCCACGAGGAGCAGAAAAAGACAGAGAAAACCAAAGTGGAAGTTAAGAGAAGGATTCCACAAGAATTCCAAGATTTTGGTGAGAGTAAGTTTCATCTATGTATTTTTTTTCTTTCCTTAAAAATTATATTAAATAGTTCACTTCAAATATTCTTACTAATAAACCGTCTGAAGGAAATTTGCATAATGATTACAAAATCCTAAAAGACAGTGTCCGTGGTGGGTGAGCTTGTGAAGGTATCTGAGCTCTGTGCCTCAATTACTCTCCAGCTCGGAAGTCTGTGCGGCAGTCCACCAGCGAACATACAAGAAAGACCAATCTGCGCTTACAAGAGCGTCAGGACGCACCTCGAAGACGGAGGGGAGCTCATCGTGACAGACCTCTAACCCAGGAAGAGCTGCTGGCTGAAGCTAAAGTAACAGCAGAAATCAACATTCGATCGCTGGGTGAGAACTTGTTTCATTCAGTCACTAAAACTACAAATACTTGAGTGACTTAAAGTTGTTTTTCCTATTAGATAAAAGGATTAAAGGAAATAATAGAACTTAGATGAAACATGATGTGTAAAATCTAATGATAATAAAGAGCCTCAGATCATACATGAGGTGTTCTGAAAGCAGGAGTTTGGGGGTTACCACTCTTTTGTAACATATTTTATTATTATTTTAGTTATTTAGACTGATTACTAAGCAGCAAAGGACCTTCATTTCTTCTCTCCTTCACCACTGTGATGTTGCTCCTTTTTTTGAATTTTTTTTTAACTCAACTGTGGTCAAATACTGAGCAGCAACATTACTTTTCTGTGCATCTGCAGCTATATTGAGCCAACATTATAGACGCAGAACATTAAAAGGCCACTAACGATTATAATTGTAATATACATCAGTTTTGATTAACCAGAATATTTTAGCTGGATTTAATTACGTTCGATTCATCTCTGCAGAAAACTACGAACGTCTGGAAGCGGACAAGAAGAAACAAGTGCATAAGAAGCGGCGTTTCGAGGGGCCAACCATCCGTTACCACTCAGTCCTCATGCCCATCGTCTCACATTCAGTCCTCAAAGAAGAAAACGTTGATGTTGAGGGGTACGGACAGTCACCTGTTATCGAAATATCGACCTCTCTATTCTATTCTATTCTATTCTATTCTATTCTATTCTATTCTATTCTATTTTTTTTGTCTCTGCTTGAAATAATCTGCTTCATAAGTATTAAATCCTGTCTAGATTACCATATGCCAAAATATTATATGTTAGCTGTTATGCAATTTAATAAGGAGATTTATTACGTTTCAAATCTCTTACTGGGAGATTTGAGAATGTGCTTCCCCTGAATTTGATCAAAACGAGATTTAAAAAAAAAAAATAGAGAAAAGCCACATAGGACAAATACATTAAGGTACATCTTATTCTTTTTAAAGTAAATGCACATAATTTTCCACAAACATATATTTATGGCTTTATTCCCTGTCTCCAAAGGCTGGATCAGGACGTTCCTCAGACGACACCGCAGAATCCCAGCACACCTTCTCAGCAGCCCACTGGAGGCCTGTGCTCGCGGACTTACATAACTTTCAGTGACGACGAAGCCTTTGAGGCGGCCTTTCCTCACTCTGCCTCGTCAAGCCCTCAGGTGCCGGTCCAGGAGGTTTGCCCGGTCACCCATAAGGCCGCGCTCTACCGAGACCCGGTTACAGACATACCTTACGCTAACGCACGAGCTTTCCGCATCATCCGAGAGGCATACCGTAAATATGTGGCAGCTCACGGATTTCCAAGCACCTCAGGAGTGGGAGTGGGGAGCGACTCTGCTGCGATAAAGGGGACCCGCCAGAAAGTGGTTGTCAAGCAGAGTGCAGTAGGCACATAGAACACTTTTTTGATCAATGTTTGTCCACCATAGCCTCCATTTTTTTTTCTACGTAAGGAATAATAGCTTTTGTTTGAAACTCATTGTCTTTTTTTTTTTTTAAAACTTGTTCTTGTTTTCTGAAAAGCTCGAACTTTTCAGTTAAAGAAAAATAAACATTTGAATCTTTAGTTGTTTTCTTGACTTGATGGATAGAGTGATCGTGTTTCCATCTGCTCCGGTGTCCTGGCGCTGTGTTGCACAAACACCTGGAGGAGGTCTTTTCTGGTTTTGACAGATGAAATGATTTAATCTCCAGAGAAACCGGGGGCCTGCACTGCTAAGTAAGGGCTATGTCCCAGGATGGTAACTTCATGTTATAATATCAGGAGCAGCTGGTTCATTTCTTACCGGGCTGTATTTCCATGGCAACCCATGCCAGAAGCCTTAACTTGTTCTGGAGTTAATTTTGAGGCGAGAGAAAAAGAGCCTGTAAAAGCACCACCTCCTGACCCATCATTTCCCTTAACTAGGTTAAATAAATAGATGAACATAAAAACAGACAAATAGAGAGTAAGAGTGTCTTCTGTCTTCCGTCAGTATAAACTGTTATTTTTAGCTTTTACATGAAATTTTGTCCTAATAGAACAACAGGTTTCTACTTATTTGTGATGTGAACAGATGTTTGAATATCTGGGTCATTTAAGTGTGCTACGCTAGGATCTAAACTCATTAATTAAAGTCATAAAAAATAAACAAAAAAACCTCGCAATATCACTAAGAAGCATTGTGGCTCATGTGACTGAACACAACCGCCGGTCTTATCCTTAAATAAAACAAAACTAATAATTACATTTTATTTTGTAGTGTTTTCAGCCCATGTCACCCTATTTATCCTAATTTCAAATCAATTTCAACCGTAATGTTTTTCTTAACTGTTAGTTACGTCTGAAGCCAAACACTGTTCCTGTAGTTTATAGTACAAAAAGTGAATCATTTGTTTTCACAAGCTGTGTAATTTTGCATTTATTTCAGCACTATTGCTAAGCCTCATGCAATTGTTTCTGAAAAGCTGAAGTTTAAATTACAGTCTGACAAATCCCTGACGGTTTTGATGGATCAAACTTGTCATTTTCTCCTGCTATTAACACATTTTCACATTTCAACAAAACAACTCACATTAGATGTGTTATGATGGTAGGAGTCTATTAAATTGTTCTTTTTGGCTGCATGTTTGGGTGATGTTAAGTTTTTTTTTCTCAAAGTCTAAACTCTGCTTGAGGCTTTGCCCTGCTGCTAGCAGTTTTATAAAAAGCAGACAGTGAACAAGCATTTTTGAATGTGCTGGTTTCGCAGCTTTTAAACAGCTCTATTTTTTCCTCCCTTATGCTTAATAGCAAAAGAAATTGCCTCTGCTTCGAACAATACTGCAACTCCGATCCCTCCAGGGCCTTAAATTAGGTTTTCTATTTTAGTTCTCTCAATATAAAAATCAGCAAGCGACTAAGTCACCCCTCGGCGCTTGACTAATCGGCCACCTTTGACCCCTGATACACCGAACAAAACTCTCCCCTGCGTAGCATAATGCAGCTTTTGGTCATCTGGACAAGCTTCGGCCTCATAAAAGCCCTCATGAGAGCAAAATGAATGCAAACATTTAGTCATCGTGTTCAGTGATTCCACTAAAGGGGTCAAAGGTGAAGAGCTCCCCATAATAATAATAATAATAAACTTTGTGTCTTTTATTGGAGAACATAAATGTGATTGGGGTTGTCAGTGCGATCACTGAGGATAACTCGATGACATTTCTTTAACAAATCCTGGAGAATCTGCATTTATGTCATAAAATGGATCCGGCAGAAATCTCACCTTTGCTTAAAGCTCAGCATTTCAGTAAACAGGATTTGGTTTGTTCAGAAGCAGATTATACATTTATTTCTATAAAGAAAAGTTCTTTTGCTGCTTTTTACTGTCATGACCTTTAACTTTTTAACAGCCTAACTGTGGCTCGCAGAGTCTCATTCAGCGATGTGACTTTAGGATGAACTCCCACCTGGATCTATAACTGTCTGCAAAGTTTTCCACAACAATCGTTCTTACAATGATGGACTCCAAGTTGTTTAGCGGTGGCCTTGGAAGCCCTCCAAGACTGATGAGCAGCAACGATTCCTTCCTTAAGACAATTACTGATGTCTTTCCTCCTCTGCATTGCAATAAGGAACACCTGAACGCTCCGGATAAACAAGCTACCGGATGATCACGTAATCAAGTGTCTTTGATTAGCACTCAACTGTTTTCCCTCTTGAATTTCTAATGAGAGGTAAGGATGCCTGCATTCAAGCGTTTAACATCTTTAACACTTTAATACAGATACCAGATAAATGTCACATGTTAAAAGATGACATGAACATGAGATAATTATTACAGAACCAGGAACCTGTAACTCATCACGTTCTGTTTGGGCCTTTCTTTGTTCTTCCACTTTTGCTTGTTGGAAAATATATACGCCGTCACAAAAGCTATAGAGAGTTTTGATTTTTAGAAAAAAATCTTTTATTTGGTGATGAAGCCACGGGATATAAAGTGATGCTTTTTTCCCCCCACTAAAAAGACGATACAATAACAATAAGATTTTTTTTTTGCCAGATAACTTTTGATACTTTTTGTCTTTTTGTCTGACTCTGAGATCAAAGATTAAACTAACTTAAAAGGTAGGCAGGAGAGCTCTGTCATGATGCAAGCCGATGCTTCGTGCAGTCACTTCTGAGAAAAAAAAGAAAAAATCTGTCCAGATGACTAGAAACTAGGCGAGCCGACACCCCCCCCCAACTCCCCAGCTGTTTTATGACAAATCCCAAATTCTGATTTTGCGCGCGTTGCTTTGTGTCAACAACATCTAGACAGCAATCTTTCAGGGTACGCAAGGTCATATTCAGTCTCCATGTTTTGATCATACAGATATGAAAGACAATGCATCCTTATTGTGGTGTCACTTTGCACCCATACCAACAGGGGGGGGACTACATTGAAAATGAAAAACACATACTTTATGATGCCTTTTCAACTCCATCCACCTCAGTGTTGGCTTTATGACGGCAACTGCTGCCCACACACTTTCCTGCTTGTTTTGGTGAAGGATGAAAACGAAGTCCTAGCGCATTAATTCAAAAATAACAAGTTGCTCCTTCAAGCGATGATGATGAATGCAGTGTCAGGATAAGCCAAAATCTCTGGTGAATAGACAAATGTAATATATGCATTCAGCTATAGACCCAGTAGCGTGTTGTTGTTTTTTTTTAAATGGTGGTTTTAATGCTTTCTAAACATGTCTCTAATCTTCTGCAACAACAGGATAATTAAAGCTTTGTCTCCCACATACAGCACGCTGCATATGGTACCAACCGAACAGTTTGCAGAAGAGGAAGAGAGCGAGCTGCATTATCACTCGTTCCAGTGTGGTAGTTGCCATGGAGACGAGTGTAGGTGGTGTACAGTGCTGTACTCAGTGCTGTACTCTTTCCCTTGTCCTCTCCGCTCCTCTGTTGCTCGCTCTCTTCTGTTCTGCTATCTGCAACATCCGGACAACTTTTATACCTTCTTATTTCCTCCAATCCACCTGCTCTGGATGTCACTCCGGTGGATTTGAGTTGAGCAGTTCTCCTGTTTGAAACCACACTCAAATCACGTGAAAATAAAAGGGAATTTAAGGAGGCTGAGATCAGTATTTAGTCTTTTTGTTGTAGGTTCAAGAGGTTAACTTTTCTTTGGATGTTTGATCTTTTAATTTTTTTGACATTTTCATTCCACAGGTGCCTCACAGTGTTCTTGAAAGTTTTTTTTTTCTTTCTTCTTACGCTCTGTCAAATGCCATCTATATTTTGCTTTGTCAATCTATCCTTTTTTTTGCACGCAGGCTATTCTTTTATCAGTTTCCATGGAGATTTGAGTGTGTGTATGGGAGTGACTGAGTGAGAACTGAGAGTGGAAGAATAAGGATGTGTCATTTCCAGTTTATATTTTTAGAGTTTTTTTGTGGACTGCACGAGCTAACCAGTGTCCCAAGACAAGACTTTGATATTCAGTAACATTTATAATCTTTTCCTCTCCTCATCTTTTTTTCCTCCCCAAATCTTATTTGGTACAGCTGGTTTAGGGCGAAAAAAGCAAGAAAAGCAAATCTAATCTTAATAACAACCAAAAGACAAGGCAAAACACACAAATGGTTAAATGAGCATTAAAACCGTTTAGAAAAAAGGTCATCGCTGGTGTTTAATAACTGCAATTACAAGCAGCAGCATGTTTGTGAAAATTAAACCTTAACCAGGCTATTAATTGTTATTGAGGGATTTATGTAATGCTGTCCTTACACATACCCACCAAATGATCTATGACACATTCACTGTTTACCAATTACCAATACATCCTTATGTAACATGTTTACATATCGAGCGTCAAAATCAAAACAACAATTGCTGAATCCATCCATCTATCCTTTTTCAATACCCGCTGAATCCAATCACTGGGTCACGGGGGTCTGCTGGAGCCAATCCTACCCCATTACAGGCAAGAGCCAGGGGTCAGTTGCTGAATATATAGATATATACATATACATATATACATACATATCTACTATCTATCTATCTATCTATCTATCTATCTATCTATCTATCTATCTATCTATCTATCTATCTATCTATCTATCT
>JAOWBL010000003.1:2844332-2876763 GCA_028564865.1 Zenarchopterus dispar
ATATATATATATATATATATATATATATGTGTGTGTGTGTGTGTGTGTGTCTATGGCGCCAACCATCTAACTTCCGGGTTGAGGCTCAAGCGAAACTAAGAGTTGTTGCAGCTCCTCGACTGACCGCTAGGGGCTGGCTGCAAAAGCGAGTTAATCTCAATTCTCAAGCGCTGCCTTTATGCTGCTGTCGGAGCCGGATGTCAGTGACATCATAGTCGCTACGTCCAGCTAGTTTATACCAATTATGGACAGAATGACAACCTATAACCAGAAATATGTTTATACATCTTTTGTGTGCATGCAGCAGAAAAATCCGCCTTTGTTTGTCTTAATGATATTTTAAATGTTCACAATCAGAGATGACAATTTAATTACTTTAATAATGTATAATAAGCATTATATCATACTTTTTATCCCTCCATGCAGAAAGAACAGGTTTTAAAGTCTATAAACCTTATAAGTAACAAAGTCATGACAATAGTTTTTCTGAAGCTTTAGAAATGTATTTAATGTGTACTAATTATCTTTGACAGTATTTAGTAAGATAATCTACTGCCGAAGGAGAAAATGGTTTCGGTTTGGTTTTAATGCCCTCTAAAGTCAAGAAGTATAGCTGCAGAAACAGTTTGATCCTGATCCAGGAAACTCTGTGTTCAACTTTCAGGTGACTTCATTCGAGCCTTATATGAGTCTGAGGAGAACTGTGAGGTGGACCCCATGCGTGTCCCGCCATCAGTCCTCGCTGACCATCAAGCCAACCTTCGTATGTGCTGCGAGCTCCTACTCTGCAAGATTATCAACTCCCTCTGGTCAGTTTTTCCTCGCCCATTAATCCTCAGGAATACAAATATCTGTATTTCTAGCTGTTCTGCATGTTCACTGACTGAGCTGATGCAAATGGCTCTGGCATCCCTCACATTCATACCCATTTCTATCAGCACAGACTGTGCCAAACCAATATCAATGGGACACTGGCAGAGTTTATGTAATGATTAAAATGAGAGCATCACAGAAGTCTGAATCAAAGAATTAGAAAGGCCAGTCAGACTATAAACAGCTTGAGGTGTGAATCCCTCATCATTTACATTTCCTGTGCTGTGCAGTGTGTGCAAAAGAAAATATTAAATAAACACATTCTCACCTTCAGCAGGGTAAAAAGGTCTAGTGATTTTCCAGGACTTTCAGTCTCTTTGCATTTCATCTTTTCCTTGACAGTTCTTGTAACAAAACCATGTTTCAGCATATTTCCCCGGGAGCTGAAGGAAGTCTTTGCCTCTTGGAGAGCCAGATGTGCCGAGCGTGGAAGAGAGGATCTTGCTGACAGCCTCATCAGCTCCTCCCTGTTTCTGCGCTTCATGTGCCCAGCCATCATGTCCCCGTCGCTGTTCAACTTAATGCAAGAGTACCCTGCCGAACGCACGTCCCGCACGCTCACACTCATAGCCAAGGTGATGCAGAACTTGGCCAGCTTCAGCAAGTGAGTGTTTTCATTTGCACCTCTTTCCTGACGCATAGGTGATTCATTTTTCAATTTGCTGACACTTGTGTTGGGTGGGATGGATGTCACAGACTAACGTCGTGGTTATGGATCCTCACAGTGTTTTTTTTTTTTAAAACATTGCAGCTGGTTCTGATTTTCACTGGTGTGATGCAATTGTTCGTGCTTTTACCGTCAGCTCTTCAACGTGTATTTTCTTTAAAAACCTGGATAAATGATTCTGGATTAAAAATGTACCCATGATTAAGGCCTCAAAAGTTTGACGCACCAGCTTCCCATTTATGTTGTGTTTTCTGAGTATTATTTCTATTAGAAACTACAGTAATATACTGCAGTACTACAAATATTGCTATATTTAAGCATATACTGCATCTCTTTTAGGTGCCTTAGCCACACAAGTTACTAAGAAACAGCATTATGGTACATAATCAAATTATGAGAGAGTATTTTTCTCTGTTACTCAATCTTAGAAATAATTACGTGGGAACCATGTAAAATATAATCTCTGGAGAGTCCAGACATCTAGAAGTTAAACTTCAGTAAATCTTAGTTTTTCTTGGGAGTGATCCTACAAGTCTGGTACATACAAGCTTCTTTTGGATGCTTCTCCAAGTCTTTCCAAGAAAATGTCAACTTGGTTGGATGGGGAGTGTCGGTACCGAGCTTTTTTCATGCCTCTCCAGGGATGTGTTCAGGTCCAAACTCTCTCCAGGACTTTTACAGAGTTTACCTGAGCCGTTTCTGAATTTTCTAGGAGGTGTGATTAGATTTGTTGTCGCGTTCAAATGTAAACCTTTAGCCTCCAACCTGAGTCTCTGAGCTTTTTAACTAAAAGTCTGCAGTTCGTATTGCTTTTCCTGTGTTTATATTTCCTCTCAGCTGTCTGAGCTGTCAGAATGATGCCATCAACGCCGTTATTAGTGCTGATGGTATTAAGGCCATTGCACTTATTGCCTGGTTTCCTCCATACACACAGTGTGGGTAATGTAGCCAGATAGTTGACTCCTTGTTTCATTAGACCAGAGGATTTTGCTTCTCAGAGGCTCTTGGCAAACTCCCAGCAGCTTCTTACCGGGCTTTTATTGAGCGATGACTGCTATGTAGCCACTGTGATTAGTGAGGTGCTGCAGCGCTGGTTATCCCTCTGTGTCATGTTATCTGTAAATATTACTCCCATCAATCAACAAAATGGGGTCTTGTATCCACCTTCTTTTTTGTCCTCTCTTGTCTTGTAATTCCTGTTTGAATTGTGTTCAGATTTGGACCCAAGGAGGAGTTCATGTATTTCATGAATGAGTTCCTGGAGATGGAGTGGGGCTCCATGCAGCAGTTTCTCTACGAGATTTCTAACCTGGACACTGGAGGGAACGCGGGAGGGTTTGAGGGCTACATCGACCTGGGCAGAGAGTTGTCCATGCTCCACAGTCTGCTGTGGGAAGTCATGGGCCAGCTTAGCAAGGTGGGTAGAACAACATGCTGCACTAAATTACATTTTTAAATTGCAGCTAAAGCAAACTTTTCTGTGTGGCTGAAGATTATATAGAAAAGTGATATACCATGGATGATATCTGAGCCAAATAAAAACTGAGATGTATTTTAATACCAGCTGCAATATTGATAATTCTGGTGTTTCCATGGTGACACTTAGGTCTTGAAGTATTTGGACGATGATAAGCATTTTTGCTTTTATAAAACAAAACAGTGGATATCAAATAAAACAATCAGAATATGATAAAAGTGTCGACTTTTGGCCTTATGTTAGGAGGTTTTTTTTACAAAAAATAAAGTATTTACCATCTAGGAATCATAGCCTGGGGCAGCACGATGGCTTAGGAGGTTCCTGGTTCGACTCCCAGGATGGACCTGTCTGTGTGGACATAAACATAGTCTGAGTTTTCTCTCTTGAGATGCTTTGCCAGGCTTTCAGTTGCTGCTTGTTTGTGGCTTTTCTGTCTTCAGTGTCTAAAAAAAAAGATGTGTTGGGTTGAAATCAGGCAACTTATTTGGTTATTCCATTTCGATGCCTTCAAACAGTCTTGAGATGTTTTTGAAGTCTGTCCAGGGTCATTATCCATCTGTATGCTGGAGTGCAGTTCTATCAAGGCTGAAACATTTTGCTGAGAGTACATCTCTGTACACTTCTGAATTAATGTTACTACTTCCATAAGCAGTCGCATCATCTGTAAACACCAGTGAGTCCATTTGGAGTCATACCATGACACTGGCTCCATCATGTACTTTGGTTTGTTTTTTTTGGTTTCTTAAGCTGGCAGGTTCTTTTTCCTACTTTTTCCTTTTGTTCATTCTGTTTAAATTTCATCTTCTGTCTTTTTTGTATTCTGTTTAATTTATCCAAAGCATTTAATTCCAGTGCACGGGTGGCTCTTTTGAAATTTTTATGGCAAAGTCAAAGCGGTTTGGACTTTGTTCTAAACACTCTCTATTTGCATTCATGAAGGTAACTCCTCATTACAGATTTTGAAAGTTAAAAGTTTACTTTCTCCAGAGTGTCCTTAACGTCTGATGATGTTGTGAAGGTTATTTTCTCCATCAAGAAAATGATTCTGTCATTATCAAGTTTAGTTGATTTCACCAGTGTTTTCTTTCTTTTTTGGAGTATATACCTGAGGTTTTTGTAATCTTTCTCCAAGAGAAACATGTTGTTATTTAATTTATATTGATGGCCTTCTTCACTTGAATAGTGATTTCTTTGGACTTCATATTGGTAGCTTGATCAAACAGCTGCTGAATACCAACTCAGTAGTTATATTGATATAAACTCTGTTTCATTTCTCATGAAGTAATGAGGGACTGGCCTGAACCTGGCTAATTGAGTTATTTTCTATCAGTTGCCTAAATACTTTTCTCCCCTTTGTGTCACTATTTTGTGGTTCATTTTGTTTTGTAAATCCTTTTTGTCTTTCCTGATTTAATTTACTCTTATGAATGAAAAAAAGGGATTCACCGACGAATCGGTTTTCCTTCTGATAAAGACATTAGAGCTGGTAATGTGCACATGTTCAGTCAGTGTATTGACAGCTGGAAGATTAAGACACTGATGGAGAGAAGTGTAACGCTGATTTTTTAATGCTTATTAGGGTAAGTATAACAACGTTTATCTAAATTGTTAGATCGGTTAAAAACGACTTATCTTTATCAACACTCCCTATCAAAAATGAAAACATGCTCTAATCATCTTTAATTCTAATCTTTTCACATCATATTAATCCATCTTTGTCTGTAAAAATGGTATGTGGTACAAAACAGTTTGGCAACCATGTGTGAGTTGCGTTTTTTTCTTGCTTTTGAAAAATCTTTCCAACCTGTAGGACGCCATTCTCAAACTCGGACCTCTGCCGCGGCTGCTGAATGACATCAGCGTGGCCCTGAGGAACCCGCAGCTTCACATGCCCACCAATCACCAGCCGGACCGACCGAAGGACAGACTCTTCACTCGCCCGTCTTTCAATCGCCTCATGTCCTCCGACTTCCAAAGCCTTATGATGCGTGACTTAAACAGGTATCGCCCCTGTTGTTTTACGCGTCTGTTCAAGTCACATCTTGGCGTGAAACACTGTTTGCCTCTGAATAGAACAAATCCACAGCGGGAGTGTTTCCTGCTGCGGCTCTGTAAAACACAGTCTATGGGCAGGCTTGCATATTTGCAGTAGTTTAGGTGCAAATTTCCATCTAAACTCGGCCAAGAAAACGAATCGGAGTTCAGTGAGGTTGTAATTAGCAGAAACACACAAAGAAAATGCCTTGGAAGCACAATAAGTGAGAGTTCAGCTGCTCCTAACACACTGGTGCATTTCTAAGAGTATATAATGCTAATGCACCTCTTCAGGCTTTCAAAGCGCTTTATCAATCAGTAATTGTCCGTACCATCTGTTTTCAGTCACTCTCACCCAAATTCAAATCCTCCTTACTTCATTTTAATTCATTTGTGCATTCAGCCTCTTTAAATAAACACTTTTAAAAGAGTACACAGCACCTAGTTGTTGGATACTACATCTGGAGAAGCAGACATGCTATCAAACAAACGTGTCTACTGACACATTTGTGAGTCAAACATCTGGAAGGACAAAGCTGTCATGTGTTTCACATATTTGACTACTCCATCAAATATTTCTAGCTGCAGCATTTTTTTGTTTTTGTATCTCCTTCTGTTGTGTGGCTGTAGTTCAATCGACATTTCCCGCCTTCCGTCTCCTACGACTGGAGTCTCAGCCGTTGAATCCCTCTCATCCAATCTCAACATGCGGCGCCTCGCTGAACGGGACTTCCGCCCCTCGAGGGAGGTGTTCTATGTCACCCGCCCGCCGCTGGCTCGGTCCAGTCCGGCCTACTGCACGAGCAGCTCGGACATCACAGAGCCTGATCCAAAGGTAGAGAGACAAATCATCACTTTTAGTCCCTCTCTGGTGTATTTTAATCCTGTGTGTTTCTGCACCGTTTTTGCACATTATTGTTAGTATGTTTTAAGCCTTAAAAGAACGCACAGCGCTAGCTCTCCATATTTTATTTCATATGAAATAAAATACGCATGCAACATCCAGAAATTCTTTAAACTGCCTTTAATGCGCAGTCATGTAATATCATAGAAATATGTCATTCTGTAGCTGACAGAATTGTGAGCTCTTGAGCACTTGTGGAAGCTAGTAAATACAATTCATCACTTCATTGATAAATGTAAGTTCAAACTCTGCCATGCAAATAAAAACACAAATAAACAAGATGCTGAAACGCAGCGTACGTTTGTAGTACTTCTCTCTGTGGTTTGATCATTCGAACCTTTCAGAAAATCTTTCCAGAAATCCCAAAAGCTGTCTTCCAGGCTAAATCTTGGCTATGACCCCGCATTTGGCTGGCAACAAATTCCAAAAACATTTGGTATGAGGGACGTTTAGTGCTAGAAATGAGGTGAAAAGAAAAGAAAAACAAACAATATTTCAGTATATCAGCAGCTGATAGTAATTGTGATTTTATACAAAAGAAGCATTCGAGAAAGACTGGTTGTGTTTCAGCAGCAAATATAGGCAGATGAAATTCAGTTTCTCAACAAAAATATAAGAAAATAATTGAAATGTCTAAAAGCAATGTTCCAAAAGGAAATAATGGAATGGATTTGCTTGTGATCTCCTTTTATAGTTCATAATATTAAACAGTTCGAGGAATCTGGAGGAATTTCAGTGTATAAAGGTCAAGGGTGCAAACCTAAAGTGAATACCTGTGAAGAAAGCTTGGTCATGATGTCCATCATGGAATTACACGACCTTTGAAGTGTTGTGACGAAGAATGGGAACATGGCAAAGTCGTAAAATCAATACTGTGCTAACATTTTTTGGAGTGTGTTGAAAGATGGAAATGCAAAAATGGATGCTAGTCAAGAAATGACTAGCATCCACTAGACATGAAACTCAAAAAAAAAAAAAAAACATATATTGGATTATTATTCTCTGCAAAGAAGAACAACTCAAATGTTTTGGGTTTTTTTGTATTATTTTCCATTTTTCACTAGTTTTTCTGAATTGAAGTTGTACTTTTGGAATTGTGCACATTGTTGCGAGTGCATCAGAGTTTCTGTGGTTGTTACAAAACAATTGCAAAAACAGATTTTTAGATCATTTTACACACCTTGTCTCAATATAAGAGATTATGTGTTTTAATGACAATAGTGATGTAGAGGATTTTTTTGTCTCCAAGGTTCACAGCGTAAATAAAAGTGTTTCCATGATGGACCTCCAGGACTCCCGTATGAACAGCATCTCCAACCTGAACTCCGTGGGCGACATGCTCGCCTCATCTCAAGCCTCCATCGCCGGTCTCGGCCACAGCTTTGGGAACCTTGGCGGCCCGCTGCGCATGGGAGGGCATTTGCCGCCAGGTTCATCCGGCTCTGGTCTGAGATTAAGCCAGATGGGCCATGTGGGGGGTCCCACAGAAGCCATCTCTCAGCAACAGCAGCAGGCGGCAGCGGCAATGCACTTCCCCCTGTCTTTCCAGAACCCACTATTCCATCTGGCTGCCCAGAACTCCCCGGCTCAGTCCCAGCAGGCTCCCCCTCCCCTTCTCCTGGCCCCCGAGCCTGAGAATGGCCACCCCGACTACCCACACGCCTTTGGCAACAGCGCCTTCTCCCGCAGCGAGGACTTGTCCGCCCTGCGGTCACAGAGCAGCCTGGTGCAGCCCAGCATTGTCCACTCACACAGCTACAGCGATGACTTCACCCGGCAGAATCAGAGCAACGACTACGCCTGGCACCAGCTGTCACTGCAGGTTCAGGTAGGAACCTCTCACCGATGACATTCAGCATTTATATTCTGCTGAAATCCTTTTGTCACTGTCTCATTCGTCAGAATAAAACAATATTGATGCAACACTCATCTTTATTTATGGGATTTTGTTAAAAGTGAGCTAAACATTTAATTAAAAACCTTAATGAGTAATGTGGCATGAATATCAATACACAATAAGTTACAGCCTCATATACGAGCAGCTTTTAGCACCTTTGTTGAGATACAGAATGAAGAGTGAAATGTTTAATAAAAGGCCTTTCTGTTGAGGAGCATAAAATGCAAATGTAAGAGTAATACGAGAGCACTTGCTCTGCGCCAGACAACACACAAAAGACAGATAACTCACCCGCCTGCTCTGCTGAACTTTGTAGAGTGCTTTACGCCCATCACGTCACGTGCACTTGTTTAAGCAGAGCTGGTTATTAACCGTCAGCTAACAGTGCAGATAAAAGTGTCAGAACTGCTGATGGCACGCTTAATTAGACTTACTCATCCTTGTCCGGCAGATCTTTCCCAGCATCGGTGCTGAAGAAGAGTTTCAGAGCGTAGTCACTCAAGGAGAGATCCTCACAGTGAAACTTCATTTCAGATATCTTTGAACATGTTTTTAGCTGGAACGGAGATGTCATCTTGTCTGATGGAGATGAGAAGGATGCTTGAAATTTTAGGAAACGGTTTGAAGTGAAACAGCCTTTTGTGAACTTTTGTGGCTGTGAGCTCGTGGCGTACTCATGGGCTAACGATCCATCACGCTGAAAAGTTTACTACAGTGCGTCTGTATAAAATGATAATGTTTAATGATGCTGCCATGCAGTCTTGAGCTATTTCTGCCCTCCTGCGTGGGCCTTAATGGAACAAACATCACAATCTGCCTGCTTATTAGTGCTGATGGTGTAGTTGAGATTGTGCTTTATGACTTAATTATCACAACCTATTCTTGCATCCATCTGTAATAATAACTCTTATTTATTACATTCATCAAAACTTTGGTGAAAAGTGATTTATACAGCAAGCAATGTTATCACAAGCTGCATAAATACAGAGGACTGAAAATATAAGCATCAAACAATCATAATGAAGTTAAAATGTCAAAGTTAATGAAAATAGTATCACCTAACATTGGATGAAAAAAGAAAAAGACACTAACACTTGTTTCCTTGAACATCCTTCAGGGTCTGAACTGTTCTTCGAAACGTTTCCGTCTTCAGTCAGTATGACACAGTTAAGCGTCCCTGTCCGAGCAGGATTTTAAGATGTAAACAATCGCAGATATGGTCTGCTGCAAACAACTACAACAACCTTCAAACTGATTTGTGAAACAGAGTGGTATGTTCAAATCTGACGACTCTCGATATCTGATCCATCTGTCCTTATCTTTAATCATAAATCCATAAAGAAAAAAAAACTTTGATGCGTTCAGTGTCTGGTCTTATGAATGTATATCTGAAACAATTCAGCAATGAGGAAGATTCGGTGAAAATCTCAACATTTATCGACTTAACACTGACAAACTCTTACTTTAAAGGATTTCTTCATATCTTGCAATTTTATTTTTGGCATCCATTAATTTTTTTTGGTGCAAATTAAAGCAGCTTCCTTATAAAGTTTATGTTTGCATGCAATGTGGACCTGGTTTTGACTTCTTTATTCAGATATTAATTTACATTGTCTGATCAGAATTTAGAAAAGTTATCGGAATGAAAATGAAAAGAAGCTTTTAGATACATTTTTTTTTTAGCACCAATAACTTGATGTAGTATTTCCTTGTGTGACTTTAATGGCCTCTCATATGTGGAGAAATTTTTGCCTCAACCTGCATTAAAAAATTGCTTCAGCTCATTGAGATCTTTGGCCATTCACCACCAGAACATTTCAAATGGCCTGAGGTCTGGACTTTGATGAAGCCATTCCAAAACCTTGATTCTTTTGTCTTATTTATTATTTTCTTTTATTTTTTCAACCATTCTGATTTAGATTATCTCTTATGCTCCAGATTATTGTCCTGTTGCATTCACTTTGATCTCTTGAACACTTTTGTAAACAGAAAAGCTAATTGTCAACTCAATGATTGTGACATACTCAGGTTCTGCGGTTGCAAAAGATTTTTCTAATCATCTCCCCTCCACCTCTGTGCTTGACAGTTTTTGTGCTGAAATGCTGGGCATCAAGGCTGCTTCAACTGTCTTTACAACATTACTCCACAAATCTCGTGGTTTGTTCAGAAGCAGTTTTCCCTGCTTCCACGTTTCTTTTGGATAGAAGGAGCTTTCCAAAATAATTGTGCTGTTGTGGACTTTCATATTTTTCTGAGCATTGCATGGTCTGACCTTGGGGTTAATTCCACTGGTATGTCCATTTCCAGGAAGACTGAAAATAGACTTGAACGCTGATGTTATGAAAAACCTTCATCACTGCAGAATACTGAACTATGTATTGTTTGGAAATGATTTTCATCAGCCTTTCCAGACTGATTTGCATCATAAATTAATTTTCTAAGACCATTGCTTACGTCTTTCCCTCTTGGCATTGTGTTATCCTCAAACCCTGAGTATTTGTTATAATCACGATAATAAAACATTTCCACTCATCATTGCATGACTTGACTGAACTTGTTGGAGACACTTATATGACTTTGCTTCATTTATTGAAACTCTTTAGAAAGTTGTGCGACTTTTATCATCAGTTATGTCAGATGATGTGTTAATTGTATTAGATTTTGTTTGTTTGATTTGAGACGAGAAAGAATGTGGAAATCTGGTAAGACGTGAGCAGTGCAGTTTGTTGTAATTCATCTCAGCATGGGTCAGTACATGCACAGCAGTCTGCCTTAGTTTCATATCAGTGTCAGATATTACACATGCCGATTGTTTGTAATCATTTCCCCTAATTTCCTCTTCTCTGTCAGGAATCCCTCCAGCAGCAGCACCTAATGGGAATCACATCTCAAACAGGCACCGGCACAGGCACTCCTGCCTCCTTGGCCACACCCCCGACTACCGTTCACCCCATCCGCCAGTCATCCATGGCCCCACAGCACCTGAAGTCCCAGCGGTCCATTAACGTTCCCGCCACTGCCACGCCTCCAAAGGTTCGTCCACAGAGCAGGAACCTCCTCCTGGACTCCTCCGACACAAACTTCACCGGCAGTCAGCCAAAATCCCGCCAAACTCAGCAGATGCCGCAACAGCAACAGCAGCCACAGCAGCAGCCTCAACAGGACTCGCAACTGTCAGTGACAGACAGTCCAGCTCCTGGGCTTCCATACCAGACGAGCTCCGCCAAAGAGAACCAGGCTCCAGCTGCGGGTGCAGAGGAGTCAACGGATACACCCACAAAAAGCACCAAAAAGCCTCAGCAGTCGCAGCTGCAGCCGCCACAGCAGCATCTGCTCAAACCAGTTGCCAATAAACAGGTGATGCCAGCGAGTTTCTATACCACGAAGAGAAGCCTGATTAGTTAGGCAAGGTCTGAAATGATGACCCTCTTTGGTTGCTGTTTCAGGGAAACACCCAGGGCATGAATGAACGGACAGTTGCGTGGGTGTCCAACATGCCCCACCTCTCCGCTGACATCGAGAGTCTGCGGCCGGACCGCGAGGGCCAGCTGAAAGAGTACTCCAAGAGTATGGACGAATCACGACTGGAGAGGGTCAGCACCCTGTTACCCCTCTTCATCAAATCTACCTGCTCTCTTATAACAAGTTAACTTCACTTTGAAAATGTGTGTTTTTTTTCAGGACACCCAGGTGTCAGTAAAAACAACATATTATAGATTAAACTCTATTAAAATAGTTTAATCCACATCAGCAGCCTTATAACTCGTAAGTCGTCATGTTCTGTATCCCGATTGTCTGACATATTTGTTTTTCTGACAAAAGCATTTAGTGTTGAAAAAAAAAAAAAGACTTACAGAATCTTAATGCGTTGGCGGCAACTGCTAATAAAGACAAGTTAGATATATTAAAGTAAAAAAAGTATTTCTCCCCATTTATCCCTCTTCCAGAGAGAGCGTGGATGACATGACAAAAGTGAGAAATCTTCCATTTGTCTTTCAGGTGAGAGAATACGAGGAGGAAATTCATAACTTGAAGGAGCGTCTGAAGCTGTCCCACCGCAAACTCGAGGAATATGAGCAGAGACTCCTGAGCCAGGAACAGCAGACAAACAAGATCCTGCAGCAGTATCAGAACCGGCTGGAAGACAGCGAGCGCCGCTTAAAGCAGCAGCAAATGGAGAAAGACTCTCAAATCAAAGGCATCATTAACAGGTGATTAGTGTTCAGGTTGAATTTGAGCTGGCGGACCAGAGCCTGCAGCAGTCGCTGCTTGGCTCATTCCTTTTGCGTAAAATGATTAGGAGAAACATTCAATTTCTTTTTCAGACGAGGACTGTGTCGGTATTCAAATCCACCTATTAATACGTTAGCATTTCTCATTATCAGAGCACAAAGCACTGCAGTTTAGGAAAATGCATGCAAATAGACAAAACACCAGCAAATTAAGAAAATGATTAATTTCATAATATGCAGCAAATACAACACAACTCTGCTAATATTCACAACACATGTACATAAAAATGCACTGCGAAGTAGAGCAAAAAGACAACAGAAATGTTTCCGGGGGATCATAAATAATAACAGACCTGGCTTGGAATATAGTGTACTTTAGGAAATATGAGGCTTTTAAAGTTTGCTGCTTGTTAAAAGTTTCAGAAATGCCCTGAGATGTGAGTGGTTTTTGATTTATTTAAACATCCTGGTTGTTTTTGTAACAAAAGCTGCTGTTGTTACAACGAGGCACTATCAGACAAATTCCAGACAAGTTCCCATGGATCAAGAATAACAGGTGCATATAAGGACTTATAACTAAAAAATTACACATAATGTTTGTAACTCATGTTCTTCAATTACGTAAAATCATTTCAGCCCATGTTTTGTTTTCATCATTTCAAGGGTTCCAAAATAAGAAAGAAAATTGCAATTGAAGCCGCAAAACTTTTCATTTTAATGCACTTGGCTTTGTAAAGATAAAAATTTAATAGAATAATGTTGCTTTATATATAAAATCTACATTTAAAAAAATCAATGTCATTGTCCCTAACTAGTAAGTAAAATTCTTGTTTGAAAGGTACGCAGATAAAGAATTTTGGGGAATAACCAGACTTGTAAACTAAGTTATAATCCTTCAACATATATGAAGGTGAAAGAAAAACCATCAGAAGTCTTAAAGCCACAAAGCAGACATTTATCAGTGGTGGTACCAAATCTGCCATGGACAAACATGTTCCCTTCAAACTTCTGAAGACGTTTTTTTCTTCTTCTTTTTTTTCATCCTTGTGGCTCTGAAGCTCAGAATAGACCTCTACTACTTTTTTTTTGTGGTCTTGGTGATGGGGGGAGGGGTTCCATTGATGTGGTTTAGTGGTTTAATACCGCCCTGATTAACTGTCCAAGTTTAATGAGTTTCTACTAAGAGCAGAGCTAGAACTATTGTATGTTCCTGCAAAAGATAATTAAACAAAATGCCATACTGGAGAGAAGAGAGAGCAGCTAGATCTCCAAAATCCACCTTCAGAACCAGTTACAGTGGACTTTCATCAAGACAACACATCTACTGACATTATACCATCATAATCAGCACATTGTCTCTTTATTAGCTATTTCTAAAATCATTCTAAATGACCTCTGACCTATCTGTGCCTTGATTGTCTTCTAAAGTCCCTTAGAAGTTTTAGCTTTTCCTATTTCCAGTAGAAGCGTCCAGATTTTTTATTAAAATAAACCTCAGAGTCAAAGTATCTGAAGCAGACATCAGTTAACTTTTAATTCCCGCGCCCCTTCACGGGCTCAGAGACGCTTTGCGTATTTACTTTTGAAGCAACGTCGCAATTCGCCTCCGACACTTTCAGCAACGGATAAACAGAAGAACGTGTGTAAGTAATTAAATATCAATAACAAGAAAAGATCAGTGATTATGAGCAATTATCTTAAGCTCTTTTTATCAACCACACTATCTGGAGCACGCTGGGAAAATAACCGCCTCCCCAACGCCCTGCAGTCTTAAAGCTTGTGAAAATACAGCAGGATGCAGATTGGTCTGACAGGAAGAGAGGGGAACTATCCGCGGTACCGAGCAAAGACGACAAAAGTGCCTGGTACTAAACGCAAGAGGACTCAAATTGAGTTGATGAGTTTTGGATTTGCTGAACTTCATCTGAGATTGTTGTCTGACTTCATGTCTGTACTCAAACACGCACTGTGGAGATTTGATGTTGCATTTTATAGTGATTTATATCTTACATATAGAGCAGATCATGAGCATTATTTCTCCCGTATGGCTGTTTCATGAACACATTTAAAAGACTTCAGTGGAAGCAACAGTTGATTGTAAAAGAAAAAAAATGGATTAGAAGCACATTTAAATCAAATTTAGCCAGCTTTTCCTCTACATCAGCCATAAAATCAAATTCCTAAATGCTTTCAGTTAATATTTCTTGCACGCTACATCATGTGCCAGTATTTGGCAACATTAATGTCAAAGAAGCAGTTTTGTATGTGTTGATGCGGGTGTGTTTTCAGACTTGTCATGCTGATGACTCATCTTGCATTGAAGATAAAATACTGACTTTGCTCCTCAAGACATTACAACAATTTTCTTTTTTATTTTCATTCCTGTCCCTTGTGATATCAACGCAAACACTGTGTAGGGTGAATGCCTCCCTAGCTTTTGTTTTTAGTAAATATACAGAGAGAAATAGCACTCTACTTTTGTTTTCATGGCAGTTTTGTACAAAGAGGCAGGCAGCGTCGGGTAAATAGGCTGGAAAAGATTACAAAAAGAAAAACACAAGCTTTTATTACATTTTACCGACTTATGGTGTCGTTTTGCCCCCTCTTTTTTTCTGCTGCATTTTGACTGAATTGCCATAAAGTTGGGTGCTGCACAAAACTCAAACAAACAATATTTTCACTCATCGATACATCGCTCCGCTGCACCAAAGATGAAGAAAAACCCTTAAAGCGTAAGAGGCAAATATGCTCAAAATTCGTAAATACCATAAATTCAGCTAATTCAAATATGACAGGTGACACCAAAATCATACACGTGATAAACAAAATTCATGTGGTCGACTCTCAGATTCACAGTTGACAGACTGAGAAAAGTTAGGCAGATTAAACCTGATCAGAGCTGTCGTTGGAGGAGATGTGATGTTAAATGACATGCCGGCGGGATCTCCTACAAATAGACGGACCCAGACTTCACTGCTCCACACGCTCATTCCACATGTTCTGTACATCAACAGCTGAATCCGAAGGAAGCTCAGATTCAGCTTCAAGAAGCTCAGAGGATAGCTGAATGTGTTCACAACCTTGTCAAGACCTTAATATCATCATATGGCCAGATAATCCTACAATAATCTGAAGAAGACCGGCTTCTTAATTCTACTTTTGTCAACCGGTATTGTTTCTCTCTATTTCCCTGTTGTTAGACTCATGGCTGTGGAAGATGAGCTGAGAGGGGGTGCCATTCCTGATATTAAGCCTCGAATCCTCACAGACCAGGTTTGTGCCTGTGTCTACATCTTTTATCATCCCTCTTAAAATCAAACATGTCCTAAAACAGTTTGCTTCATCCTTGCATCATATCCAGAGCTTTCGGCACATCCAGCTCAGGTCGAGGTGTCAGCGGCCGCCATACATGTCATCTGCTGCCATCTTTCACCACGCATTTATGTCTGAGAGCAGTGCGGATCCTTAAAAGCAAGAGCAGGGTTAATGTCATGTGGCTTTTCAAAGAAATGATGCGTCATCAAAATTTGAAAAAAAAAAAAAAAAGACCTCTCTGTATCATTTACGTTAAACTCATCATCACAGGACTGTGACTCACCAGCAGTGTCAGCGTAAGTCAGGTTCATGAATTTATCGTGTGGGCTGAAGTGTGACGCAGGTGAAGAGGCTTAAATATCTCAAGAGAAACAAGGTTTTCTGTCCTTGATAGACACTGTCGCCTTCTTTTCAGCTTTCAGTGTCAGGAGTAAATAGATTCAGTTGTGCCTCGAAAGCAAACCAGATACAGAGACGCCTCTACACTGGTCCTGCTGTGAGACTTTACTTCACATCAGATGTCTAAAACAATGTGCAACAGTCTGGTGAGGATGACTGTACTTTAATTTGTCTAAAGGTCGTGTTTCATAGTGGCATCAGTAGTAAAACATGAGTTAAATTTGCTGAGGTTGAATGTTGGAGCCTTGATAAAGATGAATAAATGAAGTGTCAAAAAGTTGCAGTCTGGTGAGAAAGTGACCAAAAAAACAAACAAACAAACAATATGTCAACAAAAAGGTAAAAATCTGATCTTTTTTTAATGTTTCAGAAACATTGCAACAATTTAAGTGAAATAAACCCTTAAAGTTAATGCAAAAACCTTCCAGAGGTGCCAAACGTTTGACTGTTTTGTCATCACATTTTAGTTTATTTCCAACCAAGCCAGTTTTAAGCCTGGAGAGCCAACAGGTTCTCCACCAGACCTCCACCTGCTACATTTTTGGACAAAATCCTGATTCCAGATGAATCCTAAACAGCCAGTCTGTCCTCCTCTGTTACCTGTCCATTTTTTTATCAGACGGTGTAGCGTTTTTAGTTTACTGGTTTCCTCTGTATCATTTACAACCTCTTTAAATTTAACCTGCTTTCTCATCAGGAACTGAAACAAAACATAATTGTAGAGAAAAGGGAAAACATACACATTTTTAAATAGCTTTTTGGAGGTTGTTGTATCTTGAAAAATGATTTTTAGACTTGAGGTCGGGGGCTGCTCAAGCTTGTGGAGATAACCTCGCTTTCTTCAGATGGGGCGACTTTTCTTGACATAAATCCGCTGGTATTTAGCTAGTGAAACATGTAGCCAGTTTAAAAGAACATTCTGCAGTTTTAAAAAAAACCTAGGTGTATTTTTTGATCATGAAGAGTAAGATATAAAAAGGATTTTTTTTTTCAGGCATCTCTGCCCAGTCGCTGCTATCTTGTTATAAGTCCATACAAGTAAACTATCTACTATTACTTTTGCTATTACTAACTTTTTTTCAACACATTTAGCAAAATACAAAACTAAGATGAATTCACTTTGTCTGTAGGAACCTTATCAATTCTATCATTTAAGTGCAATGACATTTTTGAGTCTGTTCAGAGACTTAAAATAGCGATTTAGATGCAGCTGAGTTGCCCAAACATTAACTACCATTCTGCTGCAAACATGCTTTACAATCTCACCAAAAGTTGCTTTAATTCACATTCTTTTGCTTCCTAACAAAAGTTAACACATCTAATAACAGACTTAGATTTATTTATCTCCTGAATGGTCTTGAATGTTGAGTATTTCCATCAAAAACTTAAATCATGCATGATTGAGAGTCAGCTTCTAGTAGCAGGATTGCATTAATTATTCAGACATAATTTAATACTAAATGTTGTAGTTGTTCTAGCTTTACCGAAGAAGTATGCTTTGAGAAATGTGCTCATTTAAGACAGAATAAAATGAAATATTGTTGTCTTGAAATGTCAAACTTTCGCTATAAACCTGCATGTCGTATACTGGAAAAGGGAGAAAAGTGTTAATTATATCTGTTTTGTCTCCTCTCAGTCTATCAGCCAGGGATATGGTGGCCTCCCAGGATCCTGACTGCCAGCTCCCAGGTGACCAGAGTTCATGATGGTCACCCAAGTGTAAGAAGACCAGTTAAGATGCTTTTACAAACAACCCCATCAAGGCAAAGCTCCATAAAGGACTACTGGAGGGACCATCTCACAACATTGTTTAAAAAGAAAGGAAAAAAAAGGAAACTTGCACATACTCAAACTTAGCCTGTACCAGAGGTTGACAATCATCTAAGCGGGAGGATCAATGTGTTCAGTGAATCTTCTGCAATATAAAGCCAGTGCCACAAAAATTGCAATAGCGCATTCTATAAATAGGTTTCTATAAATGTAGTGGAGATCATAAGACAAAGTATGTCAAACAGTGTTGCAAAGATTGATTCAGGATTTTCCCTCCTACAAGCACCTTCTTACACAAATGACTCCAGATCAAATAAAAACAACAACTGGCTTTTAAAAAGCACAATATCCATCAGTGATGATGCCTTTGATAATCATCAAGTAAGTCGTTAAATAACGCGCCATCTAGATCCTCAGATGCAGGACCCAAACAAAGACCTTTTCTCTATTTGGTTCTAATCAAAGCTATTTTAGTGTCCCTTACAGTTACAGCCATCTTGAAAGATGCCAAACGATACTTATGTACAATCGGAATTCTCTGTTTTACTTGTGGTGCATTGACTTTCATTGTATACAAGAGCACATTTCTTAATTCTAAACCTTTTTAATTATACTCAACAATATGTTTTTTTTCATATTGTATTATTATTATTATAAATATTAATATAATTGTAACGCTTCAAAACGGTGACACAAAGTGCTAGTTGTATAAGACAAGCTAGAGAGAATAGACAAACACAGATTAAGGATGTAAGAAAGTGCATCCCTAGTGGGAGACGGTGGTATTACAGGACTTGCTGGCCCATTCTCACTCATTGGCACAGTCTGTGGTTCTTTTGTCAATACCGTAGACTGTATAAAAAGAACTGGACAAGCTTTCTGTGACTTCATTCTGCACAATCCTGACAGTCAGACTGAGTTCACCTAACTTAACTCGGCTATTGCAAGCTACTTTCTTTGTTTGTTTTCTTTAAACTTAACTCATGCTGACCTATGACGCTAAGTAAAGGTACCTTAAACTCATTGTGACTGAATCCGTCCTCATTTCAGATGTTCTTAGCAACATCTGAAATGAGAACCAACTGCTACTAGCTTAGCCGGTCCTCAGCCAGGTGGCTGTTTGTACAGTCTATAAACGCCGACAGCAGCAGCTACTGGACTGCAACTGCAACCCGGACCCTGCCAGGTTGATTTTGATGTAAAGGTAAATGTGGCTCGCCCAGAGCAGGTAGATGAAGCAGTGATCAGTTGGGCTCAGGGCCGCCAGTGGCCCCAGACCAGCCAGTCACTGGCAGTCGCCCCCAGCAGAAGGCTGATTTGACTGCTTCTTCAGCAGCAATCTAGACCAGGCTGCAGCAGTTTTCTGTAGAGTTGGACCTTTTAACATGGGAGTCAGTGGAGACTGACTTGCTTTTGGAGCCAGACCGTAAAGGTCCTTCATTGAGCTGCGTTTTTTCCTACAACTACATTCACGACATCTCCAGAAAACCGGATATTGTCCCTTGGCCAGCACAGCAGATCCATATGCCCCCGTCTGGTCAGAAGTTGTATTGCTACATAGAGTGACTTTAAAGGCATCACCTTAAAACTGGTGGTTTCTTTTTCGCTCCATCACTCCAAAAATTTTATGGATTTAATTGTTTGCTTGAGAAAACCAAATATGCAGCTCTGGTTACATCCACGACACAGGGTCAGCCTTAAAGTCTGCCTAAACTAAAAAAGAAAGAAAGAAAGAAAAAGTGGCATATAAATTCATTACAATGACAGACCACAAACCAGATGTACACCTTCAAGCGAACCACAATATAGTGAGTTGTGGAATACTCATCCGCTGTGTTTAATGTTTCTGGAGAATAGATGTGCAACAGTTCAGCATGTGCTTTTTTAATTCTGATGTAACTCTAACGTACAAAAGAAAAAGGGGAAAAAACAAAAACACAGACACAGCTTTCTTGTTGTGGGGCTTTTTTTTTTTTTTTTTATTTTAGCCCAGCCTGCTAACTCCTCCATGTTTTCCAGAAGGGTGTGACGTTCAGCCTTTTGCTTTCTACAACATGAGAACATGAGGAGAACTGGGCTGAAAGTGCAGACGTGACAGTGGAAACAACAGAATGACAAGAAGCAGAGATATGTAGTATATGAGCACAGGATTTGACTGCCTTACAGGCTGTGCCACAGGGCCCAAAAATAACAATGCCAATATAGAAAACCTGTAAACTTTGTATAGTTAAATGTCTTTTTCTTTTGTAGTCAGGTGATGAATTAATGAGCAGTGTGTGGATTAACTGTATGTCAGAATCATTTACACGACAAAATTTCATGGTTCACTAAAATAACCTCTTGCCTTTTAAAATACATATTATTTAAATATAAATTATACAAAATTCAATGTTTATGTTATCTGAAATGTATAAAATAGCTTAATGTATATCTATTCTTATATGTAAAATGTATTCAAATCAAGGGTAGGCCTTCAGGCATGTTGAAGTTGTGGCAAAAAACTAATTCTTATATTATAATAACTCTTAATGCTGCAATCCAGAAATGTCCGCGCCGCCGGAAGAGAGCTGAATACCTTTCCAGCCGAGCACTTTTCTGTTTCAGGTGAAGTAATGATGAGCTCTCACACTGGCTCACCTTTTGTCGTGTAACCAAAATAGCAGTGGTGCTTTCAATAATGCTGGATTGCAGTTTTAAGTTCTTTTTAAAAATTATTTTAAATATCAGTTTATTCCTTTGGCCTGCATTGCAATATAGTATTTTTAAAACGTCACACTGCACTTCTGTTTTTATTTTAATAGAAGCTGCAACCCATGGTCTATGAGAGATGTATTTAAAGATATTATAAACAACACAATATACCCGTGTATTATTGAAGGTTTCTCGAGATTACATGCGGTGGTACTAAGTGCTACTTCTGAGACGAAGCCCTCATCAGTTTTCGGCTTTATACCTAAGAGCAAACACATTTCTAAAAAAAACAAAAAAAAAACACCTCATTAATGAATAAGTTGTTAGCTTCCAACTAGATGGAAGAAATTGAGATTTTGAGCCGTTGTAAAGTGTGTCCTCTCTAAGCGTTGCTACCATCACTGTCACCCAGATCTCCTTGACAGATTACATTCGAGGTCTGCGTCAAGACTCTCAGGCCTTATGAGGAACCCAGAGATTACTTTTAATATCTTAACGCCAAATGGACAAATTACTGAACAGTGCTGTTTGGCAGGTGACCATTACAAATTAAAAGTGGACATAAAACTGCTTTTAGTTTAGTTTTTTGGGTTTTTTTTTAGGGCTTTGCTCTTGACCCTTTGCAGACCTTTACAGATATTTAATTTCAACATTCTTTTATCATTTGCCACAAGCTGTGAGAGGAACAAAAGCTTCTTCTGACGATCCAAAAGAAAACCTGAACAAATCATCTATGATTTAAAAAAAATATATAATAGAAGATACTGCTGAAGAAGTGCTTTATGTTTACAGAATCTCAACATTTTAGACAACGGAGGAACTACCGCTTTACTGCAACTAAAGCAGGACCTAACAGAAGAAATTATTTATCTTATATATATTTTGTGTAAGGGTATATAGCATATATCAACACATTTATGTTTCTAAAATGGATGTATAGCATTTTGGAATGAAACAATATTTTTCTTGGCAGCTATTATTCTGCACAATTGACCTGCTGTCACAAATATGTAGTTGGTGGGATTTCTGACTTGAATTAGGCCTACTGGATGTAACACCTTAATTTACTTGACATTTCTTTTGAAATAAGCCATGCCCCATTGATAAGCCATACCCTACAGACCCCTGATGTTGTATGGTGGGTGTTTAATGTTGGTAGTTTTATTTATGGTAGTAGTTATTGTAGGTATGATTGCGCCTGTAATTACTATTAGTATAAGTACACTTGATTGATGTTATTATTTCTTTCCTTCTTTATTTATTTTTTGTTTGAACAAAGGGAATGTATTCATATTACAGGTGATTTTTTTCTGAGTGATTTAAATAAATAAATTAATCCCTAATTGACGATCTGTGGTCATTTGTTCGACCATGCTGTTTCTAACTACACCAGGAAACTCTCTTTAATAAGATAAAGTTGTAAACTAGCTGAAGAGTCTGTACCTGAAGAACCAGAGGCAAAAATGCGTGCCAAGCTGATATGTACAACTGCGTAAAAATAGTTGCGAATATAAGGATGTGGATAACAAAAAAGAAGATGTACAATTTTATCAGAAGTCCAGCTGAGACGGTTGTCACAGAAACGGCAGGTAAAGTAGGGACAAGGTAAACATGTCAACTCCTGAGGGAACGGAAAGATTATTAAATGAAAGGAGCTACTGTGCATGGGATCAGCCATCCAAGGAGTTTAGGGAACTACAAAGACACATAAACTGACCACAAAGATACACATCAGTGTAAAATAATGAGAGATGGAAATTTTTCTAAAAAAAAAAATACAAAGACATATAAAATGGCTGCAAAAAATACCATTAAAAAACACAAACTGGCAATAAAGAAGCAGAAAATTCCCAGAAATGAGAGAAAACCCACAAATAATTTCAAAATTCTTAAATAAAATGGAATTAGAAGACATAAAGTAATAAAAAAAACTGGACTAGAAAACATTTTAAAACCATCAGATTTGACAACAAACAGGTTCATCAAAGATCCAAAGTGATCCCAAATGATCCACAATTACAGAACAGAACAAGTGAGAAATAAATATTTGGGGGAAAAAAATAAAAGAGCGCACAAAATTGTAATGAAGGAAAAAGTTAGGACCTAACAATAAAATATGACCACGGAAATATGGAGACACTAAATACATGCAAAGAAATGAAAACACTTTTAATGAATAACCAAACATACATGTAAAACTACAAAAAGATTGACACAGAGTCATAACACAAGGAACCATCTTGCTGTTTTTGTAGTTTAGCCTTTTACAAGTCCAGAAAGCTGTGACGGAGGTGGACATCAGATCTCCCAAAGTGTCAAAGTAGGTCTTTGTTTTAGGTAAATGTGCCAGATGTTTTCAAACTGTGTTGGATTATTGACTCCTGGACTCAGAAGATCTGGTCTTCCCTGAACCACATGAGCCCAGGCTGAGCGGCTTTGTTAAGTTTTAAAACTTGAACAATCATTACCATCTTGTGGCCAGTTGGAGCTGCAGCAGTCTGAGTGCTCAATAGATGAGTCTTTTACCACAAATTTTAAAGAAATAACGTCATAAATTGTTTGAAAAATTATACAAACAGCCATTTTGACTTTTAAAACTCACACTCCAGTCACCATAAACATTTGTTATAGGTTATTCATTCAATCCTTTTTTTAAGGATATTTGTTAAGTAGTATACTTTCCTTAAGGTGACCACATTTTGCTACAACTTAAACTTCTTTTTAAAACAACAAATGTTGAGGTAAGACCTTTTACCTGGAGAAGAAAAAAATGTAACACAAGGAGAATAATTTAAGATCAAATTTATTTTCTGACTCCTTTTCAAACAATGACAAAAATAGTTTTACACACTGACACTTTAAAACCCAGAAATCACAATTTAGACTCACAGTGTAGAGTTAGAGGAGGCTTCCAGGGCAGGAGGACACATTTTTACACCAGTTTTCCACTTTAACCACCATTCAGTGTTTTCTCTCTTTATATGCAAACATTAAGACAGAGAAAAACAAAATACTTTGCACAAAGTGGTAGGATCTCTTGAGGTTAGATCTGTAGCAAATACAAGTGTTATCGTTTTCAGATTTTCATGCAGCACACAGAAGCTTGGGTACTGTAAGACGCGTCTTCTCACGACAGATCTATAACATGGTGCATGACCCACAAGGGAAAAGGTGAAGCTTTCCAAAGCGCATAGCCAGGCAGGACTCTTAGAGCATCCCGTCCTTGTGACGTGCGGGTTGCCATTCCACGTGCATCATGTCGGATGCTGCGGACGGGAGTGTTGACAGAGGTGGGTACCTCCGTGTGTCCGTTTGGCATGTCTGGCTGTACACGTTGCTGAGTGGGATGGCCATCTGCCCCGCTTGCCCTGACCCCTCCTCGGGGGCCATCGTGTAGGGCATCTTGGACATGATGGCCAGGCTGAGTTTGAAGAGCACGTTATGGAGGGCGGCGCGGTACTCTTTCCTGACCAGGCAGTAGATGACGGGGTTGAAGCAGCTGCTGGTGAAGGCCAAGCAGTTGGCCAGGGGGAAGAAGTACGTCTGAGCCGAGTAGAAGGACTTGCTGATGTCGATGACGTCGAGCTGGATCAGGACCCCCCAAAGCGTGAGGACGTTGTAGGGGAACCAGCAGGCGCAGAAGGAAAGCACCACCACGGCCACGGATTTGGAGACGTCGGCCTTGCGCCGAGAGCTGCTGCTGCCCTTCAGTTTGTGCCGGCACAGGAAGCGCAGCAGAAGCAGGTAGGACAGGATGATGGTGGCGTAGGGCAGCAGGAACCCCAGCACCACCCGCAGGAGCTGGTTTATTCCCAGCCAGGCGGTGCCGTCCGGGAAGCGCAGCAGGCAGGCCGTGTCGTTCCCGCTGCCCACGAGGCTCAGGTCTGCGAACACGGCTCGGGGTGTCGCGGCTATGAGCGCTCCGGTCCAGATGACGGCCGTGGCCACCGGGAAGGTGCAGGATCTCACGCACAGGGAAGCGCTTGGCTTGAGGGCGGTCGCCACGTAGCAGTACCTGGTTAGGCTCATGGCCGTCAGGAAGAAGCAGCTGGCAAAGACGTTCAGTCCCGTGAGCAGGGACACGGCCTTGCAGGTGGCCAAACCGAAAGGCCAGCTGTAGTCCAGCGCGATGTCCACGGCCCAAAACGGCAGGGCCAGGGAAAAGAGCAGGTGGGCTAGAGCCAGATTAAACACAAAGAAATTGATGGTGCCTGTGGTGATGGTGTGAGTGGAATACAGCAGGAACATGACTAACAAGTTGCCCAGCACTCCAGCTGTAGCCACAATAAAGTAGACCACAGAGATGAGGATTCTGAGCCAGGGCGATCCATCATCAGGAATCTCCAGGCCACTGCTGTTATTTGTGTTATGGAAAGTAAACTGTGAGTTGTTGCAGGATGGACCAACGCTGCAGGCATTCAGGATGTTGTTGAAGAACTCAAACTTCTTGAAGTCAGGGTTTGACATCATGCGACCCCGAAAAGCTTCCCTGGTTGTGGCGAAGGTTTGTGCTCAAGAGCCCGACAAGGATTGTGGCAATAAGGAATTAAAAATGCAGGTTCTGGCTGTGTGTTTATTAGATGACGGTCATTTGTCCCTGCAAGGGAAGAGGAAATTCTAATTACATCATAGACACTGCAGTGTATGAGCGGATAAGTGGATTAGCTCTGTCAGATAAACAAATTAGACTGAAGTGTTGGCCACAGAGTTAGATAATGCAGCGTAGATCTTAAAGAACTGACGAGAAAACGAGGAGCTGATGTCTGATATGTCAGAATTATCCCAGGATCACTTTTTAAACATCAGACATGTAGGCAGAAGTGAACTCCTGACCCGAACCACATTTGCAAACAAACAGGTAGCTGTGTTCTTTGATTTGTTACTAAAGATGTTATAGATGCAGGACATCAGCTTTGCCTCATACACAAATGTTCATTTGAAATTTTAGGCGCTGTAGATGCTACATTTAAACAAAAAATATTTTGATTTTGAAGATAATAATCAGGAGGAATTTAACCTTTTATTCATCTTTTTTGGACTTCAAGTCCTTGAGTTAGAATATTGTCACTTATTCCTTCAACGTAATCGTCTAACTGATCATAAGAGCCACTGAAAGCAAATGAGTCAGCAAAAATCTGGAGACAGAAGAGGTTAATTTTAGTTGGTAAAATTGGCATTGTTCCATCAATTTGTGCCTTCAGATTTAATATCTAAAATGCTATAAATTGTTCGATATTTATGAAAGTTCCTAAGGCAGAATGCATCACATACAACTATTCAGGAGCAAGCTTCAGACCTGATCATAAACAACCATCTAAACTATTTACAACATCTGCAAGAGCCACCCAAGCCACTTTCAGACATGAACCTGTACATAAGATTTATTTAATATTGAATGCGCACACATATTCAGACTGGAACGAAGATAAAACTTACCTGAAAATCCAAATCTTCAAAAGGTGGGGGGTTTTCTGTAGCCTCCAGCTCTGCTGCACAACTCGGATGACAACAACAACAATGTTGATGTCACCCACCCAGGATTCATGCTCCACCCCGTCATTTTTTTTTTCATTCTGCATATTCAAATTCATCTCTGATGGCAAGAAAATAAAAATCATAAAAAAGGAGAGGTATGATGCATAAAACGGGAATCCAAACCTGAACAAAGCCGTCCTCCTTTAAACTAGAAGTCACTGAGTGATTTTACGTCACCAGGTTTTGGGAAAAAGAAAAATTAATGAACTTCTGAACTTGGAAAAAATGTAGCTTTTTTTTTTTTTCAGAATTTTCACCAAACTTGTTGGAATAGCTGGGAAAATATTTGTTATAGTCCTCACTGCTTTCCTACACTGAGTAGATTAAATGGCAAAAGAGCAAAACAAATCTGAAACTAAATTTATTAACTTTTACCTCAAACTATCAGTCACTATGTGATGTCGGTTTAATCTAAGCTGTTTTAGGATACATATCATTTGAAAATCTTTTATCGTGCTAACTTGTGAAACAGACAATGTAAAAATGTACACACCAAAAACGAAACGAACAAAAAATATATCCTCACCAAATATATAAATCCAGTGAATTTATCAGCCCTGACAGCCTTACCTTGACCCTCCTGTCTCGTGTCTCACTGTCTTACAGTCTTACAGGCTGACTCATGAGCAGTTTTAAGGAGGTCTACATTTACATACCTTGAGATTTTTTTATTTGTTTATTGCTAGTTTAAAAGCACAGAAAAACACAGCGATTAAAAGGTAAAGAAAAGAGAAATGCGTCATCTTGAAGCTTCAGTTGGCTGCTTTTTCCTCTATTGTAACATTTTTTTAAATAAAAGAGGCGTTTATCTGGTGGATCATGGGTAAGATCAAATATCCAATGTCATAGTTTTGTTTGTTTCTGTATAACTACTTTTTTTTTTTTACATTCTTGCCTCATGTATCAGTTGCAAAACACCCATCTAACATCTATACCAGCTTCTTCTTATTCAGGATCCCTCAGGGTCTTCCAAGGCCGATCCCAGCTCTATTTTGGGACAAAAAGCAGGGGTCCACCCTGGACAGGTCACCAGTCCATAACATGACCAAATATAGACAAAAACCACACACACTCACTTTTATGGGCATTTTGGACTCATCGGTTGATCCAACCTACAAGTGTTTGGAGTGTGCAGGAAACCAGAGAAAACTCACAAGCACAGGGAGAACATATAAACTCCACACAGAAAAGCCTGGGATCCTCACATGACCCTGCCTGAATCAGAAACCTTGCATAGCATTCAAATATAGCAAATTTAACATATTTTTATAGTTAAGATGGAAAGGTTAATCAGCCTCTAAGAATCTTTACACTGCATCTCTATACGTTCAAATAAAATACACATATTAATGTTTTTCAAACCTTTCATTCAGACAAAGACTTTTGAAATTAAAGTAGAACAAGCTTGTTTTGTATTTGTTTGGGCCCCTTTTTTTCAAATCTATTTATATCTGGGGCGTTGCTTCCAGATTAGACTGAGCGGCAGAAATGACTCTTCATTATAAATCACTGATAGTGGAAAGAACATCAGGAGTGAACGGCTAAATGAGATTAGGCTGGAAAAGGCGGAAGAGTGGAGAAACTGATTTATGCTGGTGGGTCCAAACGGAGGCATTGTCATAAACTAGCTGGGGGAAAAAAATGCAGTTCCCGGAGTTTTAATGTTTTCACTGCCTGCGATCCTACCCTCCTCTATCAGCGGTACAGAAGGGCAACTCTGTGCAACGTCATTTAAATGTCAGATAATTCTCCTCTCAGTAATTGGGTTACATGAATACTTTCTCATATGAATGATTAATAAACAAATTGCTTAGAAGCTACAGACCAACCAGTGAACTTGTGTGATCTTGAAACAGTGGTTGGAAAGACTGACAGAAGTTGTGCAAAAGAAAAAAAAAAGAAAGCTAACTGGAATTTATTAGTATACTAATTTTAAAAAAAGCTAACTGGACCTCATTTGTATACTAATTAAAAAGAAAGAAATACAGTTTTTTAAAAAAAAAGCTAACTGGAACTTACTAGTATACTATGTTCCAATTAGTTTTTTTTCCTAATGCTGTGAAGATAAGAAATTATTATAATTATTATAATTATTATTATTATATTTATTGTTGTTCTTTTTTAATTCTTGGATGCTCCTACTCCGTAGGAGCATCCCATATATGCAGTAATATCTTTTTAATCTTATAATGCCAGGTGTATCATGTTTAATACATGAATTTCTGAGACTTTTGTACCACTCAGTCAAAAAAGGAAAAAACATAAAGTTTCCATACAAACCATAAAAATTGTAAAAAATAAATTAAATAAATATGAAATACACAAACATACCTAATGTATTCATAATGATAAGAAAAATAATTATTTAGAAATTAAGTACAAAATTAGAAGTGATTTTGATTTCAGCGTATAATAAACACTTCAAATGACAAAATATTTTTTTGTGTGTTTGTGTGTGTGTTATTTTATATGTCAGGCAGTAAAGGGTGAAATAAGAACCTTTCTTAAATCCAGCATTGTCACTAAATATAAAACAACCAAACCTAGTATCTTTTTACTTTCAGAACATCTAAAAGATAACCTTTTTTTTTTTAATTTGTCATTTGGCAATTAAAAAAAAAAGTATTTGCATATACCAAAAAAAAAGTTAAAAGACAGTATAAAATGGTTTTAGGGTATCTTTTAAAGCAGGCTGAGTTGCATGTCCCCCTCTTGCAGGCTTCTGGTTAATGTGAGCTGACAGTTTCTGTTCTTTAAAACTTAACATGCAGATCTTCTCAGATTTTTTAAGAGTCCACAAGAATTTCCCTGTAATCTTTTAAATTCAACAGTGATCTGAGATTTAAAAACAAAAAACAAAAACAGAAAAGAACAATAATGTTTTCTGAGAAATGTCAGCTTTTTTTCTTCTGAGAAATCAAGTATACAATCGGCTCATTTTTGAGCCTCGTCATGAGTGTGCTTTTGAAACAAAAGACCTTGAATAATCCAAAGAATCAAAATACAGAATCCAGACAAAATAATAAATAATAACACGTATAATATAATGATTACTGGCACCTACATTTTGATTAGTGGCGTCATAGATCTGGAGCTGTTTGACTCCTGGTTTGAGCATTTCTAAGCAGTCAGCTGTGGCCCAGTGGGCAGAGGATCTGTGAGGTCCTCAGAGATGAGACTTTGTCGCCACCCTTTGTAGGAACAACAGAGCAGCACTTCCCTGTGTCAAAAAGTGAGCAAGTGTGACCTCTGGTGATAAGAACCTAATATAAAAACAAGGCTCCTTAGCAAATTTCATCTGAGATGTTTATTGTTTTTTTTTATTTTTGTGAAATTACATCTTATGGTATGAAGCCTTGGATTGATTTCTGAACAGTTACACCCAAAATGCTGTCAAAAGTGTTTCTTTGTACACTAAGCTGATGTACACTGGCTCAGAGGATCTCAGTTCAAATTTACAACAGTTTGTACCAAATCAACATTATGGTCTTTCTTTCTCTCTTTCTTTCACTCTGTTTTTAAGCTGATTTTGATGTTTCAGTTGAAGCAGAATGTGAGAAATTTCTCTGAATATGAAGCAAGGGACACGGTGTACATCTAAAACTCAAATCAACCTCAGAAATGGAACACTTAAATGAACACATTTTCACCTTTCCAGGTCTGCTTTTAAACAAAATCAGAAGTTCAAATATGGTAGATTTAAATATAAACATAAAGATATACCCAACTTGATGGGTAACCTTTTTTACACTTAAATCACATTAATCATACCTTTTAATGCAAGACTAAACTTCCAACCAGGCCACTGCTACCCAGATGCCCCACAAGCAACGTGCTTACGCAGCTCTATTGATTTTGGCAGCTGTGTTGGTTACCGTTGGGCCACTCAGATATGCTCTTTGAGATCATTTAGAGTTTGTTGGGTAACACAAAGCTGGTAGTAATACATAATGATACAACAGTCATTAAATACATACTGCTTTTATGACATCTGCAGGTTTAAAATTTTGCAGAAATTGTTTAGAGAGGTTCTGCTTCAGCTGCAACTGTATGGCATCATACTGAGTACTAAAGATGCACTGAATCAATCATTGAAGCAATATAAAAAGAGGTCCAAACCTTTAATTTGATATAGAAAAATATTTGAAACAACCCTCAGCAATGTGGCAAATAATTGTTACCAACTCGTTCCACAACAGAAGAACTTACCTTAGGGACAAATTTGACTCATTATGTAAAGCAGTTTCAACAAAATGACCACATTACAGCTATTACAAATGCAGAATTTGTCGCAGGATTGCTGTATTTGGGGTTTCTGTGTCACTTTTTCCTTCTCTGTCCTATTGTCTGTGACCCAGAAATCACTCTCAACATGCCATCATGAGGAATTTCTTTAAATGCACCCAAAAGAGTAAAAACGTAGAAAGCACTCGGTGGAAATCTTTTCTGCATCTCTGATGCATAAAGGGTCATCTCATATTGTAAAATAAAATTAATAATATACATTTTTATGGATACTTAATAGTGTCTTGATAGATATCATAAAATACAGTTGTGGGCCATAACAAAAAACTGGACAGATGGTGCAGCTGGGCCACACTTAAAACAGTGGCTCTGATGGAAGCATGTCTCATTTTGTTATATTGCCTCTAATCCTCTTTTCTCATGTCTCTTCCTCGCCTCCTCGACTCTCATTTTAAGTGGGAGACTAGAACATGAGGAGGTGGCATAGATCCACAAGGATTCAAGAATCCACAAGCAGAAATAAAAGCGATGATTGATTGCATTGTTTACATTAGATGTTCTGAAAGTACAAAATCAACCAATTTAGTCAGCGATTAATATTATTGCAGCGTTCCAAACTCAAAATGTGGGCTTCAAACCTTCATGATTTAAGTATGTAATGCCACGTGGGTCATTTTGTAAAAAATTATTTTTAAAATTTATTTTTTCATTTACAGAGACAAACTCTTAAACCCCCTTAATAGAAACCTAGCATCATTTACTATCAAAGAATGAATGTGTAATGCTATGCAGTGGTTTCCAAAGCTGAAATGCTTATGAGCTTTTATTCACAACAGAACATAGATTTCATATCAAATGTTGAAACTGAGACATTTTATCAATTTTAGTAGTAGTTCTAGGTAGTAGTTTAAAGTAGGTAAATTTGTAATCTGTCCGCAAACATAGATCTACAAAAAGTAAAACAGTTTTTAAAAAAAAGTTTCTCAGTGATGATCTACTGTGGTGACCCCTAAAGAGAAAAGCCAAAAGAAGAAAAAAATTACTCTGTAGAGCATTGTGAAAATTTTGAATCTCTCATCTTCTGCACAACATAATCTAATCATAAATTTATGAGAATCTGAAGAAGTCTCTGTGTGAATAGGATAAGACTGAAGATAAATATTGGATGTCCATGAGCTTAGGTGGCACTGCAATAAAAACAAGCATGATTCTGTAACACAACCTGCTGCATCAAGAAAGTCACAGTCTAAGCACCCAATAAATGCAGGCCAAAGCTCTATCATGCAAAGAGGAAGTCATATGCAAACATTATCTAGAAATGTTACCATCTTCTCTAGGTCATAGCTAATTTAAAATGAGCTGAGACAAAGTGGAAAATTGTTCTGCAGTCAGACAAATTAAAATTTGACATTTTCTTTGGAAACCATGAGCACTGTGTTCTTTGGGGCAGAGTTGTTTTCACCCTGCTCTAACACACCTGGCTCAGATTAGTGGCCCATTGACAGACTTGTGTAGACCTTGATGAAAACCTGATGGTTATCCAATCTTTTAGATCAGGTGTATCAGTGCAGAGCAACATGTAAAACATACAGGACCTTGTCTCCTGAGGACCAGAATTGTAAAGGAGTTAAGAAGAGCGGGACCATCTGATTTGTTATCAGTGCAATGGATTGGACAGCGGAAGAGCAACAAGGCAACATCTTTCTCAGGGAAGGCCTTGCATCTTTCAGCAAGACATTGTTAAACTGTATACTGCATCATTTACAAAAGCATGAGTGTGAGTGATGAACCTAATCATTTTAATTTTTTCCATCCATCCATCCATTATCTAAACCTGCTTATTTAAATTCAGGGTCACGTGATCTGCAGGAGTCTATTCTATCCCATCTCTCTTTGGATGAAAATCAAGGGCACACCCTGGACAACTCACCAACCCATCTAGTGACACATATAGACAAACTACACACTCGCTTTTATTGGCAATTTAGGATCACCACTTAAACTAACATACATGTTTTTGGACTATGAGAGGAAGTGGGCATAGTCAGAGAAAACAAACAACAGCATGGAGAACACTAAACAGAAAAAGCCTGCTGGGAGTTTATTTATGAAGTATTATCCCAATAAATTTTATTATTATTATTCTATTGTGCATAATGCATCTCCTGTTTTTTTGTGCACTTTTTCTGATGCACTTCAGTTTTAAATTTTCATATCTATCTTTCTGTTGATCTGTCTATCTATATGTGTGTGTATGTGTATGTATATATATATATGTATGTGTATATGTATGTATATATATATATGTATGTGTATATGTATGTATGTATGTATGTATGTATGTATATATATATGTATATATGTATGTATATATATATGTATGTATATATAT
>JAOWBL010000003.1:2876863-2905197 GCA_028564865.1 Zenarchopterus dispar
TATGTATGTATGTATGTATGTATGTATAAACATTTCTGAGTTATCTCTGTCTGACAGAGATAACTCAAGATGTTTGACTTCCAAGTTTTTTCTTCTTCTTCTTCTTCTTCTTGACCTTTGTAAACAAGCCTCAGCATAATGATCTGAGCTGCATGTCCGCGCGCACGCACTCCTCACCTCAGAGTAGCAGCAGCAGCGAATGGGACAAGAGCCGCGCGCACGCACAGATCACTGGAGCTGCTTGTTATTAACGTTAATAACGTTATCTCTCGCGTCACTCATGTCCCCGACAACGACGGCTGCCTGTACCGCCGCAGAGGATCGGGGCGACCGGACTGCGGTTCAGGTGCACCGCTGTGATTGAAATACACAGAAGTTTTCGGCGCTGCGAAGAGGAAGGAGATGAACGCACCCCCGGAGGATATCGAGCTTCTTTCGTCGAGTGTCGGTCGTCTGAGCGAAGCTCGCCGTTGTTTATAATCTGTGATGGGATCCTTTCGGGAGCGACCTGCCGCCTAACGTTAACCCCCCCCTTCAAGGTAAGGAGTGAGGCTAAAACGACGGTTAACTAACAAAAGCTGGTGTGTCGGACAGGAGTAGGTGGGATGCTGTGGTGACTCGGGCAGTTTGCAAAGCGGGAGTGCTCTATTATTAGAGTTTGTAGGCGAAAGTTAACTGAAACATCCCGTTTGGTTTGTTTGAAACTAGTATGGATGTCAGTTATTTGTGAAGCGCTCGGCCAAGTCTCGTATCCTCCTAGCTTCTGAGTGTCCTGACACAAGCAGCCCGCTTCACACGTAAGCCTTACCAAAACCATTAAATGAACTCTGCGAAACCGGTTATCAGGGGGAAATCGTCAACACTCTCAAACTTGGGGTAGGTGAGCGTAAACGGGACAGACAACAAGGCTGCCATTGTACCGGATCAACGGCGGATTAACGGAATTCCTTCTCTCTGTACTGTCTGAATGGCCTCCAGCCTCTCCGCCTGCCGACCAGCCTCTGCGGGCTCAACATCTTTATTTCCAGCAGCTCTTACTTCTTGCACTTGTTAGGAACTGTACCACTGAACACCCCACAGCCAGGAGGCAGGCCTCCTCCAAACAGTAAATGGATGTCCAGCAGAGTTGTTATGAAACATGTGGATGGGACTCTGTACTGTTTGTTTACGTGTGTGAAAACTGTTGATTAGCAGACAGTGAGATTGCCACTTGATGTGCAGTTTTCATACTTAAAAATCATTTAGTCTTTGACAAACCAGGAAACAATGGCTGCCTGAAGAGCAATGGTCTGAAGAACAGTTGGAGAGCAAGAAGGACCAAATAATTATCAGTCACGTCTTTGGGGTGTTGTTTGTCCTTCCTGCAGTTAAAAAAAGCTCTTGTCTCATACTAATGAGCATTATTAGCATTTGAGGATAAAGACTGCCATGTAGGCTCCAAAACTCTTAATGACCTCCCACAGATATCCAGACATGATATTAGTTTTCATCCTTTATGGTCTAACCCTCACTGGCAGTAAAACAAATAGGCCCAGATTTTCTATTTCTTAGTCCTCCACCCCCCCCCCAGCACCACCCTCCATACACTTGCACATCATGCACAACATGCACCATCCGCCGCAGCTCACCCCTCCTCCTCTTGAGTATGTGGCCAACCAACATGTGGGGAGGTAATCCCAGCTATTAGGGTAATCTCCTCAGCATGACGATCAATAGGGGAGGGTGTGTGACACAACTACCGGACAAGAGTAGTGGGGGAACAAAATTTGTGCTAAAGAAAAATGATTTAATCATCTAGATTAGGTCAGGAGACAGGGGTCTGGACAGGGGGGCTTGTTGCTGGAAGGGGGAGGGGTGCAGACAGAGCAGACAGGAGGATGTGAGGGGTAAGGCCATCTCTACTTTGGGCAGCTCCCTTGTGTGACAATAGGCTGAAATACATCAGCTGTTGTCATGTGAATTACTTGAAAACAGTCACAGTGTAGACATACAAAAGACAAGCAAAGATAAGATAAGCAAAGCAGGTAAAAACCATTAAACTATTGTTTTTTTGAATTCATCGCTAAACTGGAAATATACATGATGTGCTTGGGTCTGTATGGCAGATTAGATAATCACTGTCCAAACAAGATCTGCAGTGCTGCTGTCAGTCACAAAATATGTTATCACTTAAGATTTTTAGTCTAGAAAACCTTATCGAATACTTTGCTACACTTGCTTGTTGTAGTAATCTAGGCTTAAAGTCCTCAGACGGTAAATCTAAGGGCACTGTGCACAATAAGAATGCCACATAAACCTGTCTGAATCTGTTAAATACATCAATATTTACACTTAAACATGATCACAAAGCGCTCTGCCACCATGGCTGTAAAACTGCAGAGGATCTGCCTTCAAAGTGGTGTCTACACATTCTTGCTGAGTGTGCGTCCTCTCTGCTGATGTGATTACCTCATATTGGATTCAGAGAAACATTAACGCACGTTAGCCGTCTGTTTTATCTTTGTATGGGATGTGTACTTCAAGCTACCTGGACCTCCATGTAGGACTCTGAGGAGTAAATATGCTCTGAGAGTGTGTAAACAGATGAGAGAAAACCTTCACAGACATCCAACTTTGATTCAACATATGCTTATAGCACCTTCATATAAAATATACATTGATAATAGTACAATAGTACAGATTTTTGGTTCTGACCAAAGCCTGGCTGGGATGTATCAAATACAGTTCTGTGCCTGTAAAATTTGCAAGCATGAATGATAAAATGGTTCACACCATGTGTACAATAACACATATCCTAATATATTGATTGTAAGAAAGCTCATCAGTGGGAGCAAATAAGAAACAAAGCTTGCAATGTTTTACGTTGTTTTGGTTCATTTCCAAATAATGTAATAATAATACTGCAGAGAGCAGTACAGCTTTGTAGTCTGTTGACCGAAGCACAAAATGTATGGCTGGAAAGATGAACTCATACAAACCTGTTTTTAACAATAAAAGTATAAATACTAATAGCTTTAGTCAGGCTAGTAATCAGTGGACTGATTCTGCATTAAAAAGCCACTTGACCAAGGTCTTTTTGCATGTTCTACTGGGGTTGTAACGGAGCAAAAATACATTTAGACATGAACTGTGATTTTTATTTATTTAGAATTGATGAATAACTTTTTGAAAAACTAATTTTAAAGTTTTTTTTTTTAAATTGGGCAACCTTGGGTTGTTGTCCACCTCTTAAAGCTTTCATACATGTTTTTTTTTTGACATTCTTTGCCAAGTTTAGATAGCAGTGACCAACAATTGTGTGTCAGACCTAAGAGTTATGTCAAATAAGTGAACTGTTCATAGGATTTGTCTTATAAAGGATTCTGTACTATAAAGCACCAAAACTAACATATCTATTTGAAGGCAGCTAACCAAAGCCAGATTAACAGAAATTACTTTTTTTAATACAGTCATCTATTTGTTAACCAAAAGCTAAGCTGTATCAGACTGCAGCAGATTCAGTCAAATTAAATTGCAGTGACCTGAACCAAGTCATTCTGTTTAAAAATATTATCCCTGTGTCATATCTTCTTACCCCATGTATTGAGATAAGTTTCACATTATTTTATAAAGGAGCGACACACCCGATTAAGTAAAATGTACCTGCTTCAGAAATCTTATTTTCTACTATCAATAACTCGACTTAAAATAATTTTCAACTCAATCTAATGACTCTTTTTTAACCAAAGTAAGAAAACACCTAAAAAACTACCAGTCTTTGTTGTTTTTATGCATTTTATTTAGATGAAATGGTATATACTATTTATATTATATTCATTTTTCAGCTTCATTTAATTACTATATATTTGTTTGTGTGTGTATGTATAAAGAAAATCTGTTATGTAGGTAGTGTACTATGGCTCAAGTAAAGTTAGGTGTATTCCAAAGAAACATCCTTCATAAAGCTAAGAATCTTATTCTCATCGTTGATATCCTTTTTACTCAAACTAAATGCTTGTGTAAAGTCATATATAGGCAGGAAGTTTTTCAGCTAGCAGTGAATCAGGTTCCTAGAAAAAAAAAAAGGTGAACTTGACCTTTAAGTTTCCAGTGGAGGAGCTGGAGTTCAAACACTGGCAAACTGTCCAGATGGAACATGGGAGGGATGAGTAAGGCGTTCACAGATCCCTTCTGTTTGGTCCCATTGAGACAGAGAGAGACGAGATTGGATGGATCTGAGGGAATCAGGTTACTATTGGCCCATTCTACTCTAAAGAAGCAGTGGTGTAAAAGATGCAATACCCCTATGGGAAACCTAATCCCGACCCTCCTGCCAGCTGTCGCTCTTTAGCTCCTGGGTAAAATCGCTGAGCAGGTATCACTTTACGCTTCTTCAATCCTTACCTTAATCATAGAGGAAACGGGGAAATGTACACGTTGTCCTCAAAAATCAGCATCTGGCATGTAAATAAAGAATTTTAGAGAGAGCAGTTTGCACCACACATCACAAAGAGAACAAATGGCAATGCAGTCATTTTCAAAAAATTTTTGAAATACTGAAATTGAGTTTGGAATTTGATTCAGACCAATATAAAATTCTTATTAAGATCAAAACTGAGATGTTTAAACTTTAGTTTCTAAACAAAGTAATCTTTTAAAAAAATCATCGAAGCTTAATGGTTTGAGAAACCAGTTACAAAAATTTCCAAAAATTACAGTAACTTTGACACTAAATATTTAGAACACTAAAATAAAATACCAGTAATATGAAATACAGTATATAACAAATTATATTGGGTTATATTTAATAATGCAAAGTATAAGGACAAGACAAAAGTCAAGTTTAAGTCAAAGTCAAACTTTTCTAGATTTTACTGCAAAAATGGTTAACATGTCCTATTTCATCACTTTCTCAGTGTTAAAATTGAACTCAAACAATAAAATATATAATCTGATAAAATGACTTGTGAGATTGATAGAGGATACTTTATTTTCTTGCCTTTCATAAAGGAAATTGATCCATAAACATATAAAGAAAAAAAGAGTTGCATAGACAGTAATGACAGTTTCCCGTTCTTTCTTGTAAAATAGAAGAAAAAAATGTACTCATGTTTTCTGGAGCCAAGTTGTACGATAAATACTGGTTGTACTGTAATATGCTTCTTGTATATTTAATCTTTGTTAATCTGTTGCATTTTTTTGCTTTCACTTTACCAATTTGACATGTTTAGATAACAATAAAACAAGTCTCTTGAAATGTTCTCCTCAGGACAGGAGGGTAGATGTTTGGAGGGAAATCGATGAGGTAAAAAGACACAAACCTGAGTGATAGAGGCACATAAAGGGACGCAGGGTGAGTCTGGGTTGACCTTGCCATGATAATCTAATCCCTGTCGAGAGTGCTTTTTTTAGAGAGCAAGTTAATGCCAGCAGATTATGCTTCAATGTCTCCCACACTAGCCAATCCAAACTGAAAAGAGAGTGGGTCCCTAGTGGATTCTGAGATCTACCATAGCTGATAAATCAACACTTATATCTGCAAACATATCTCAAAATGTCATCTCTTCACTTCCTGCTTTTCTTTTTTCAGTGCCATCTAACCTCTGATGTCTCTAGTAGACTGTCCATGAAAAATTTTTATGAGCAATTGAAACCTCAGGATCAACTCTCGTTGGTTTTCTCATTGTCTTGTCTTGGGTGCCCCTTCGTGCATTAAGGAGCATCTTTGACAAAAGGCCTCTCATTGAACAGCTCATCTCATGCAGTGAAGAGTAATCCCTATATATGTTGTGTAACCAAGTGTAGTGTTGGCCAAGGAGGGGGATGGGCACCAATATGCACAAGTTTGTCCGTGCTTGTGACTGTTGAGCTCATGGCTGTCTAATCTTTTAGGTAGGTTAGGCTGTTCGCCCACAGTAGAGTGCTGCTTCACTGTTTTTATGCAATTAAGTAACTCTAGGAACACCGTAAGTCTTGAATAACACCACAAGTTTCTAAGCTGCAAACCAGATAGCGAGGCGTGCACCCACTCTAATGAAGCTACTCTGTGGGATATTTGGAAACCTGTAATGGTGCATTCAGGTATGGCTCTTCATCATACCAGAGCAGAGAAAATATTTGCTAAGAGGGGAAAATAAATTGAAAGCATCATTACCTCAACTTAAATATTTTCATATCCTTCATCAGTGTTGATACTAAATTTTGTTCATGTTAGAGAAGTAATCTATTTAGCCATTTTGTAAGACATCTGAATGTTCTCTTTTCACCTGGGTCCCTTGTGTGTTGGAGTGTGTTCATCATGACATGTGATGTTTAGCGCACTCACTTGTGCTGGACAGTCATTAAACATCATCTCATTAAAGCATATGGAAGTTTGTGTTGACTCTACCACATCTGGAAGAGGTCATCTCGAACCTCCTCAGCAATGAATCAGCAGAGAATGGAGTTTCTGGAGATTTATAATAAAGCATAAATGAGGAGATAGGTAATTTTATTTTTATGTTTTGACAAAGAATCATTCTTTAGAGGTCATCAGTGCAGCAGACTGGCTGCTTTGTAGAGAGAAAGATTTCCATTGTGACTTTATGGAAAATTGAGATTGCTTATATGTCTTTTCTATATGTCATTTAATAGGAAAAAAGCAAAGACATTTTTCATATTATATAGATACAAAACAGTTCCATTAAAAACCTCAGATTTCTGTTTCCAGCATTTTTTAAAATGATTTTTGGAGCAAATCACATTCAAACACATTCCAGTAATACCTTGTAATTAGTAGTAATTTCTCAAATTCAACATCTTCTATAATAGCTGAAAAAGAGAATAAATAAAAAAACCTAACTATAAGGATAAACTGAAAGCTGCTTTTTGTGTAGTGTATTGTAAAATGTTTTGGGGAAAACGATGAAGAAATAAGTCTTCATGGCAAGACATCATTTAGCGAAGAAGCACTTTGCATTTGGTAGAAACAGGCAGGATTATTGGCCACAGAGCCTCAGATGCGAGGTGAGGCTTAGCAAGTGTCTGTGGCTTGCAACACTAGCATAAGGACAGTCACATGCTATCTCCAGTCAGGGGTATGTTGGCACACGGTTGTGGATGTGAATTTTTGGATGACTTCAGCACACACTCTTACAGGCTCACACAGTCAAAGGGTGAAAAATAAAAAGCAAATATTATCAGAGCTTTCACAATTAGTAGCCACAGAAAAGGAAATTTTTGAGTTTTACTTTTAATAAAAGGCAATTTGGGGTATTTAGGTGCGTCATGTGGTAGATGGTAAATGCTATTTCCACTCCACAGCAGCAACCAGGCATACTGGCAGTGCACAAACATACGACACAGCGACAACGGATATTTTCACACAAGAACACACACACATCACAGCACACGGGCTCTCAGCATCCCTGCCCTGACCATAGGGAGTTTGTGCTGAGCTGGTTTGGACGTCAGTATGAATCAATGTGAGGACAGCTGACTGGACATGCCTATTCATCTGCCAAAGAAAAGAGAGAGGAAAAAGGCAGCGAGGGATTCTAAAAGAAATGAGTCGAGCCCTGGAGCGACACGTTTGGCTATCTGCATGACTTTACTGATCCTCCAAAGAGCATTGAGTGTACACGGGCTGAAAGCAGAGGAGATGGAAGAGATAGCTAAGTACTTTGAGAGGAGGGGTAAAGAAAACTGGAGCTCTTTCTTAACATTATTTTTTGATTTAAAAAAAAAAAGATGCAGTGAAAAAAATTCACATCACTAACACTCTAAATGGACTAAACATACAGGCTGCTGTGACCGCTACGTAAGCTTATACTGTAGAGGCGACTAGCTCCATACTCATGGCCTGTTTATACCCATCTGTTGCCTTCAACTCTCTGACTTTATCCCCATTGTGTTAACTCATTACATTCGCCTTAACCTTAACCCCTTAATTGCCACCCTCCAGTTTCTCCTGCACATCCTCCCCCTACCCGAGACAGTGTGCCACATTGCCCGTGCACTAATCTGATAGCGTCTGCCACCAAAACACCTGCCATATGCAGAAAGGCCCCCTAAACTCCTTCATATTCGGGATACAATACTTATTCCAGTGTGAGCGGATCAGCACGCATAGCCGCTAGCTGGCAGACGCACACGCTTGCAGACAGATGCGCCTGTGGAAGCAGATACATGAGGTAATTAGAAACACAACCTCAGCCTCTGAAAATCACACCAGTCTCTTTTTGTCGCCTTTAGGTCTTTGCATACCTAGTTTTTCCTCATGTTCAGGGACTGACGGCAAAAACAAGAGTCATCTTTTGTCCTCCTTTTGCTCAGACATGTATTCGAAGACAGTGAAGTGTAGGCCCAGGCCTCTTTGGTTTAACAATAACTCTCTCGACCCCCTAATGAGGAATGGAGAGCCAGACATGAGGCGATGTGACAGTTCTGGTGCGGCTGACACAATAGCAGGTTTTTTTTTTTTGACTGCCTGGTTGGCTATATACCACAGAACACTTTCTTTCATGAAAACAGTCCATCGAGTGGTTGTTTTTGCTTGCTGTAGCCACGTCACATATCCCTCTTGTGTGATTTTGTTAAGATTTGGATTTTATGGCTCGGAGAGCTTCTTATGTTAAAATCATCATTTGTGGCAGCTGTGTTCCTTTGTCACCTTTTTACGAAGGGTTAATGCTTTTTAAAAGTGGAGTTTCTTTTACATAAAAGAAATAATATAGACCAAAATACATTATTAAGGTTAACACACAATATCATGAGCAAGTAACTGCTCTCTGCTGTTAATCAAAATGTAAAATTTAAAGATATGCTTTGCTTCTGCCTAAAATCACTGTCTTTCCTGAGCACTTACCCCCGAATCAGGGCTCTGGATGTGCTAGTTTGTGAGTTTCTAAAATGAAGTTTGTTGATAATGGATTATTGATCATGCATCGGGAGTAGAGTGGATTTCCCCTAAGGGTCCATCCCGGTTGGTCAGGAACGAATACATCTCTTCATGCTTCACCTCACATACTCAATTTAGGCGCAGGCAGTCAGAGGACTGACGGACACATGTATGTTGAGACACTGACCCGCAGTCTAATGCAGGCGTTGTTCATCTACTGTGGAACAAAGGTTGCCCCAAAATCTGTGTGGTGCAGATTGCCCTAGTGGTTTCTGTCTTCCTGGGTTTTTTTTTTTTTTTTTTTAAAGATTCACATTCAGTTAAATTGCTACATATGCTATCACCCTCTGTATTGTTTGGGTAAAACGTTCAAGAGTTCATCATACACAATAAGCAAAGCCCTGGATTTAGGAAACCATTACATCTTGTACATACTTTATATTACATAGTACATTTTATATGTAATATTGCTGAAACAAATATTAGACTTGCTGTTTTTGATCAGATTAAAATGAGATTGTGAATTCTGACAATAAATGTAATTATGGCAAACCTAATTTTCAACTTTTTCTATTTTCAGGTATTCCTATGAAAACCTCTTGCAGCAACTTGATAAAGTGCATCCCCTCAAAGATCAGAATGGACACTAAAACAGTGACATTTTGCACATTTTTAGTCCCTGCTCTGAGAACTCACTAACTTTGGGAGCACAAACCTTAGATACTTTGAGGATTTGGTCATAACTACTGTAATTTTTTTTTCTTTGACGTGCCAGTTCTCCAGGAAAAGTAATGGAGACAGAAGAGAAGGAGCATGTCTCACAAAAACACACCGCAAGTTCTAAAGTGGAAAAAGAGGAAGATAATTCCTCGTGCCACACCTGTGGAGTGTGTGGTCGTAGCTTTCCTCTGCTCAGCTCCCTGTCTCAGCACATGAGAAGACACACTAGAGAGAAGCCATACAAGTGTCCCTACTGTGAGCACCGGACGGCTCAGAAGGGTACTCTGAAGGTTCATATTCGAAGCCATAAACTTGGGCTACTGAGCCACAACCTCGGTGACAAAGAGTTGGGAGGAGATCATGGGCAGAGAGATGAAACCAACATACAAGACCCTCCTGAACTTATCAGCCCACCTGACAAAGCTCACACTGTCAATGGGAAAGTAAAGAAGAAAATCGCAAAGAAAAAAATGAAGAGTAAAGACGGTCTCGAGGTTGGTGATGAGGGTGATTCTGGGCCATTTTCGTGTGCCATTTGTGGGCAGGTTTTTCCTCAGGTATTACTCCTTAAATCCCACATGAAAAGGCACCGGGGTTCCCAGGATCATGGATGCCGCATCTGTGGTCGGCGCTTCCGTCAAGCATGGTTCCTCCAAAGTCACATGCGCATTCATCAGGTTAAAGCACAGCTGCGAGGCAGCAAAAGCAATGAGCCGCCTGCCACCATCAACGGGGTTCCTCAGGACCCAGCATCACTGATAAATGAAGAGTGCCTCTATGAGCTCTGTGCAGCGTGTGGTAACTTCTTCCATGACCGCAAGACTCTGCGGGTTCATGAAAAGCTACATAAAATCAACCACGGCCGTGCTCAGAATCCCCCACCTGCAGAGGTTGAAACCTCTGAGCTTCATGTTGATAAGAAGCACTTTTTGGAAAGCCTGAACCTCACATGTGCTGAATCTAAGGAAACACCCGAGGAAAGGAATCTGGGCAGCCGAATTCCAGAACTGGACCCAGTTTGTAGTTACCAAACATGGCAATTAGCCACAAGGGGACGGCTTGTGGAGGCAACGGAAAAATGTCTGGGATGGCAAGAAAGGCTGGCTGATGCAGAGGTGGCATATGACACGGAGAAGGGAGAGTATGTGCCCCTGAAGCAGGAGAAGAAGAGGAAGCAGATTGACACCTCAAACACCTCTGTCAAGAAGAAAAAGGCTGATACAGGCCTTGATCGCACATCTAACACTTTGGCTCACAGTAAAGGTGGAGACAAAAAGAAGGACCGCATACTGTTGAATGGACTAGGTCATGCATTTTATGAGGCACTACAAACAAAGCAGGTGAAAGATTCTCACTTCTCATCTAAAATGAACAAGAACATGAGGAGTCCAGAGCAGGAAGGTGAGTTAAGAAACATTAAACTTGGATCATACGTAACATTTTTTGAGCACATTATGGACTTTAAGGCTCAGTTTATATAAATGGCATTTGATTTGCATTCCAGACTTAAAAGCAGGATTGTTATTATTCATAATGGTTTATTTTTTTGACCAGCGTTAATCCCAGACTCTTGACTGCTCCTCTCCAGTATAGGGTTGTTTTGCCTGTGCATGTATGTTTACATTTGTCGTTCACACTGCATTTTATGTTCATTCCTACAGATAAAAAATCCTACCTCTGTGAGCACTGTGATTTCCAGACTGTTGACGCCTCGCTACTCAGCGCTCACCTGCACGCTCAACACCTGGGTCCCTACAGCAAACAGAACACCACTGTGGACAACATAAACAAAAGTGGTCCCAAAGCCTCAAGATATATGGACTACCTCAGAAGCAGGAGTGTATTGCTCAGCCAGCCATACTGGAATCCTTACACAAACCCTCCTGGTCAGGAGTCAGCAGAGGCAAAGGTTAAGATAGAAAAGTCAGATGGCACAGAGATAAAAGGGGAGGGACATGCTACTGGCGATGCTGGCGGTCTCCTCAATCTTTCTTCATTACCCATAGCTGATGATACGGCTAAAGATCCAGTAAAAACAAAGGGTCTGGTTCGACATCAGTGCCCATACTGCTCCCACACCACGAACTACCCAGAAGTACTGTGGATCCATCAACGGGTTGCACATAGGGTAGATGGCAGCAGCTCCATGGCACCCAAGTGGGCACCCAGCATAAACAGTCTCAAGAGCTTGAAGGCAATGGCCTCTCACTGGAGACGGACAGGGCCGCCACCTTTCCTTGAAGGCAAGGACTGTCCAGCTTTACCTGCCCCTCGAACACATCGCACGCAGCCTCCAGGCTTCTCAACCCACAGCAGCAGCAAGCACTTAGCAACAAAGTCCAAGCATCAGTCGAAGGACTCGTGTTCTTCAGACGGGACGCAGCCTGGCGGGAAGATCTACCTCCAACCTCAACGAAAGTCTGGGGAACAGAAACGACCAGTGGGGGGCAGAAGTAAAGGCACCAGTGCCCAGACTAATTCATCAAACAGTTCTGTGCACACCAAGAGCCTCCATAGTTTGCAGCCCACTAGCAGCCCCAAACACAGAGGGAACATAGCTGCTGTGGAGGGAAACTTTCCACAGGAGGGTTTGGGTTTTATATTGGCAAGAAATCATGGTGGGACTTCTTCTAACACAGCTGCAGACAGACTCCACTCTCGCAGGCAGTCGAGTGACTTTTCCTCTGCTCCTAAAGGTTCGGATCTTTGGGCTGCCATGAACATGTGGAGGCTACATGGTGGCAAAGCCTATTTAGATCCACTTCTTTTTGCTCAGGGAAAGAGTGAATCAACAGGTGAAATGCCAATGGACATTGATATTTTGAGTCTTTTGAAGAACTACAGTCCCCATGATCTGGCTGCTCTTTATCAGCACTGGGGGTTCGTTGATCCCAGACTCGACCCACAAGGTAAGGAGGAAGCTTTTCCTTGTATTTAAATAGATTTAAAAAAAAAAAAAACTGAGTAGTACTGACTGCCAGATGGCGGACAGATAAAGTCAAATCTAATCAAAGCCCTTTTCACGCAGCCATATTTGGTAATTCCTACAGACCAACAGAAGTGGCTCAACATCACATCTACATGTATTTACAAACAGCAAGTGGGCATTATAGAAATCAGCTGAGTGATTGATTTTCAGATTCATCGAAATTTTGCAGCTTCTTGGCTTGTAACACATCTATCATTGTGTCTAGCTTTCATTAAATCCCTACTGTATTGTTTGAATGAACCCTCCAGTTTTCAGATTTCTATATTACTGCTTAAATTTTGTTCTACAATTTTACTTTTACAGCCATGCTGCAGTTGAACGGAAGCTTTGGAAATGAAGTTCGATCCTCCTCCGAAGCTTCCAAACAAGTATGTTTGCTTTAATGACACTTTGTGGGTTTGGGTTTATTCTGAAGAACGGGGGGGGGGCACTTTTTGTAAAAATCTGAAATATTTAATCATTATACATTTGGCTAGAGCTGAAGGAAAGTGAGGAAAAAACTAACAATGCAGTATTTAGTTTCTATTCAGTGTATCTTGGGAAAGAAAAAAAACAGATACAGGAGCTATAGGAATTACATGAATTGAATTTTTGTATTTGGTGTTTTTAAATGTATAAAAACATAAAAAATCTGAAAAATAGCTGCCACAAAAGCAAGTGACAGTTGTGACAGCTGTGGCTGACAGACACCTATGTGTCCATTTAAAACTGAGTTCTTAAGTTAATGAAATGGAATGTCCTAATTTTGTTTTTGCCAGATTTTATACTGGTCATTTAAATGATCTAATAAATTAGCCGTGCTGACTAATGTGTTTGCCGATCAAATACATTTTTGTGGATCATAATCATCTTTTTTTTTACCTGAAATTTTCCTTGACCAAGAATGTTGCATTTTTTCTTTTCATTTGCTGATTTTCTCTTGTTTCTCATATTCAGAATCTGCATGTCACTTATTAGCAACAAATTGTTTTGGAAAGAGAATTTAAATCCACACTCGGTAACAATACCACTTCTGACCACATGGGGGCAACATACCAACAAAGTGCAGCTCTAGTGGGACAAAGTGGTATTACACTCATAGTATTGTTAATGGTGGATCTATATGCCACCCTGTGGTCATCAATGTTACCAAAGAGATTAAAACTACCTGTCAGTCACCTCGGCAAACTTAAAAAAAAAAACCCCAGTGTAATAGCATACATGAATCTTGAGTCAGTCACCTACTAAGCAGCATAGAAACCCCTCCTTCCTTCTCAAGTGTCTGCACCACCTGTGTGCCTGCTCTCCTGTTTGTAGTGCGTCTGTGTCCGAGCACAGTCTGTCAGTTTTTGTGCACATGTGCACCTCAGTGTGTTTTGGTGTCTGCGAGCACGGCTGTCAGCTCTCACACCCCGACTGTCTCTTTCTGACAGGGATGAGGCAAACAAATAATAAAAAGACATTGTCGCCCCCCTCCCAGGGTAAAATTGGCCCAGCATCTCCATATGGTGTGCCATCAGCCCATCAGTCAGGCCTACCCTCAGGCTACCTTCAACTGTTCTTGCTTTCTCCTTTTCTGCCTGAAAGAAAGGTGTGGGCAACTTTTTAAAAGACCAGTTATGGGTAGTATGTCAATCTCTAAGAGCTGATGGTGATCCATTCATCTAAGTCAGGTGCGTTGGAGCTGTGAAACATCTAAAACATGCAGAGCAGTGGACCTGAGTAAGGAAACACTACCTTAATAACATAAGAATTAGTTTAAAGGTGAGAAAATGTGAGCAAACACTCTTAATGTGTTTTTATATCTTAACTGCGTTCTGCACGCTTGTCTTCTGCAGATGAACAGCCGCTCCTCGACATCCTCAGGGTCTCTCCACAAAGGAACGTGAGGAAACAGCATATTCCCGTCGGTCCCAGCTTGCACAATCTTAACTGTTGAACAAAGCAGCCCGTTGTCGTTCGAAGAAACCAGCCATGACTAAAAAGGCCAGAGGCTCTGGACAATGCACAACGTATGCAAAGCAATGTAATGAACTCACTAATGTGTTAGATTTGAAGTGTCGCGCATGCTTTTTGTTTGTTTTGAGTGTAGATATGTTAGATAACAAAACACACAGTGATAGGTTTGGAAATGTTTCATGGAGATGAGGCAGAATAAATGTAAAAATAATGTATTAGTGCCACACTCCAGGTGGAAATGAAATGTGAAGCTATAGTGGAGCGTATAAACAGGATATTCTCTCGGCTAGAGCCACTAAGAGGAAAAAGAGCTATCAAAACAATCTAAAATACCAAATGTTATAGAAACACAAGCTTCAGAAACAAAGCCATCATCCAAGTGTGCTATTACCGTCTGTATATCCAGTGTTTCAGTTTGTAGTTTTGTTTCTTGTAAAACGTCTTCTGTTTTCTTCTGTGAGCAGTATTATTTTGCTTGAGTTTGTTACGGTTTACACGTTAAGAATCGCAGATGAGATACAGTCCAGTTTTGAGCCCCAAATCATAAAATAAGCTCTGAATTTACTCCATTCATCAGAGCAAATACATTTCTGTTTGAACATACATGCATTTTACAGTGTCTTTAATTTTATCATAAACGTTTGACTCTCAGGTCGTTACCATATTTGTTTGATCAAAAATAAATCTGTAACTATACCCAAATGCCCTGAAATAAAGATGAAAAATAGTTAAATTAGTGCCAATAAGTGTAGCTAGTCTGTTGAAAAATCAGAAAAAGTGCCCCACTTCAGAAATGTAAATGTAAAATTCAATATTTGCCCCTTTGTTTTAGTCATATTTCTACTGTAAACATCTGCTCTTCGTTAACAATGTGCAAGTGATGTAACAGTTTAATGCTGTGATTTTATTTTATTTTTTTTTCCTTTTGAAGTAGGAACTGTAGTGATGATTTCTACCAATGTGGCACTTCAGCGTTTGATAATTCGTCTCATTCTCCACTTGTTTTCACGTTTTCTGTTTGCAGGTTTGTTTAGTATGTTTGCATTATAGTTCTTCGTATCCAGTGCATCCATCTCCCGCTCAGAAACAGTCTATGTTATTTGAAAAAAAGCCATCAACATTTTGGGAGGTCCAGAGAATACATCATTTATTGTTGGAGTCTTGACTTTGATCTGTGTAGGTTCTTTTCTTTCTTTCTTTTTTTTTTTTTTAAATAATGTAAATGATAGTTTTATCTAATGGTTTTTGTTTTCTAAGAGTGAAATACAAACACTCATGAGTACTTGATATTTGTAGTTAGGAAACATTAAAAATGAGTTTTTCTGTGACACACTTGAGGTGAAACTGCAGAGTTCCCCGGGAAACGTCCTCCTGCAGCAGGTATCACTGAACCTGTTAATATATTTTACAGCAATTTCCTGTAAATATGCAAATGACGACAGTTCGACATGAAGCAGCAGCTAACAGCGAGGCAATGGTTTTTATGCAAGCCCGAACTTTTATGCAAACTTTCAAGTTGAACCTTTTTGTGACAATGTAGTTAATGAATATGTTGCTATCAGAATTTATATTTTCACCAAGTCCACAGTTTGACTGTAAAATGGTTCAAATAAAGTTGGTTGATGTTGATTCATACTTTTATTGAAGCCTTATTATTACATCACAGAGTTGATTCCTCTTTCGCAAGTCTTTATTCTATATTTATTTTTCTGGTTGTGATATCTAGAGTTTGAGACCAAATTAATAAGAGTATCACATCTGTCCATCTTCAAAACACAACTCACACCCCAAAACTACCAGACTCCTGATTTCTCTTATACACTGTTTTACAACATGTAGCTCATATGCAAATATTGGACAATATTTAGATTTTTATTTTTTTGTAAAATACCAGGTCCAAAAAATAATTAAAAAAAATCAGAACTTTTTGTTTACTAAAAGCAGTGTGAGTTTTATGTTTCTCAGGTAACTTTAAAGGTGATGAGGAAGTACCAGACTTTAATTTTAAGGAAACAACATTACAAATACTAAAAACCTGACTTTTTTTCTGTTTTTGGAGAAAGTATAAAAAATATTTAAAATAAGTTAATTTGGCATTTTACTTTTTTTTTTAAATGTTACATGGGATTTAAGACTACACACTCACACTCATAAGAAGCGTTAATAATAAATAATACAGTCTTCTATTGACAGACATTCAAAAGGTGAATGAACAACCGGACATGAACAACCAGGACTGATGAGAACAAAGAAAGTCAAACAAACTTATCAAACACGGAGTTAGTCTGTCAAACTAAAATAGAAACTAAAGACAAGCAAAATAATTAAAAAACAGCATCCAAAGGACAACAACAAGACTTGGACAGGAGAACTAATAAAAGTTTTAAAAACATTCCAAGAATCAAACCACAATAAAAACTTTTTATCTTTTAAGAATTCATTAATCTTTTTGCATACTGTCCTGAAGAAATTAAGTTACATTGTACAGATGCAAATCTTAACACAGATGAATTACTTAAAACCTCATCTTCCTTAACCTCAATTATGTTTCACGTGAAAAGAACTCAATCCAATGCAAATGCAAATTTACATAATATTAGATTTTGAACATATGTAAGCAACAATAAAATCAAAACATTTTCGTGTCTAATATTTGTGCTTCCAGTCCCTACTGTTTTTTTTTTCTAAAAAAACAAAAAACTGAAAAATCTAATTGTTTCGTACCTCTAGATGGATTTCACATTTTCATTTTGACATTTTAATATTTGTTTGTGCTGCTTTTATTTTGCTTGTTGGTAACTGGTGGTCCAGTTAAGTGTATCCAATTTCTTCTAATGTTCTCTGTCAACACAAAGAAAAGAAAAATGAATGAGATTAAAGTAAGAATATAATGATAATAAAACAGTAATGACAGGCCTCTGCCTCGCTGCAGTTATCGCTTCTACCAGCAGATGGCGCGCAATGTCAAGAAATGACGGCGTTAAAATGCATTTCCGTTTAGATTCCTGGTTATTTCACTTTCCATCCTTGTGACTTCTTCATTTACAAACCCATTACTTTTTCCCCTCTTATTCTAATTTTACTATAATTTTGAATGCAATTCAACACAGCTTTCATGTAATCATAATGCTTCACATTAGATATCAAGCATTTTTATCCATCATAAGGTACTTTTTTTTTTTTTTTTACGTCTGATAATGTCATTAAAACACAAGTAAGTCTCAGACATTTTTTTTAATATGTTACGTGGACACGGGTCGGTAAATGTAACTAACGCAGCACATCAATGAGATGAGAGAACTAGCATGACTTGTGCACATGTGTGTCTGCGTACACTGGTGTGGCTGCATGTCCTTGTCACAATGTGTTTGTCAGTGTTACATCTCGGTGAGGAGACAGCATCAGTTTTGCAGCCTGCGAGACATCAGAGATCGTGTTCCTGGTGCCACCAGCAAGAGGGCTGAGAGTCGGTGCTGGCCACAGGGTCTGGGAGTAGATAATGTCAGGCAGCTTTGAGCAGGAGAAACGCAGTGGCATATGCTGTCTGACAGGGAAATGCCTGGATGTTGTCGAGCAGAGGGGGGAGACAGTTTAGTGGCCAACGGGAGTGACAGCTGTCAGGACCTGCTCAGCTTGTGTGTATTTTTGTACTGCTGTCCTCATAGGAACCAGTGTTGACTTCAGACCTCGAAACTGAAGACTGTATTTTAGAGGGTTTTCACTTTGTCAGCCAGTCTGCACTTTGGCAGTGAATGTAGACTAAATTTTGAGGTGGAAACATTTGAAAAGTCTTGGTATACCTTACGAAAAGTGTGGGTTTTTAAATACAAAGATCCCACTGTGACAGTAATGATTAGACGACAGACTAACCATACGGTAGTGATAAGCAGATTTCCCAGCAGCCACAGCAGGTGATGTCTATCCCTTCTACAGACACGCTTCCCATACTGAATACATAAATTAATTATTCACAGCGTAGACTGGAAACTGAACTTGAAACCCAAACACTTCAGCTATGAAACACTCTAAATAAATTTCAAAATACAGGAACATCACTTTCAACTGAGTTGCTTTTTTGATGAAACTTGATGAATTTTTCTAAAGTGCTTCGAAGTTCAAGGGAGACCTGTATACTCTTAAGAAAGCTGAGAACTTTGACTTAGCAACCAGCAAGATGGTAATACAGGTTGAATGATGAACGATGAACAACAGGGAACATTTGGGTGGAAGATGCATAATGACTGAGATATAGGTGGAAAAACCGGTGCTTGATGTCATTACAAGTGGAGAAAATGCCAGTAAAAATGATTCTTTCCATGTTGATCTCAATGTCATATGGTACGTGGGTGCTTCCAGGCTTTCTACAAGCACAAAGAAAGCAACACGCATATCAGAAGTAAAGAAAAGAGTTTGAAACAGCAACTCCCATCAGGACTCACACTCACTCACCATTAATCCTCCAGAGAGTTACCTGCTGTTTTCACACATTGCCACTCTTGCTCTTTTTCCAGGATTCTTACTCAATAGCTGGATGGGTATCCCCACAAGTCTGGAGACGATGTTGTGGACAGACACACCAGAAGTTTTCTAGAACATTTCAGATCTACCCCCGTGACCCAGAAATGGAACAACGGGTTTAGAAAATGGATGGATTTCAGATCTACATGTGTGAAAATGATTTTGGATACTGACATTTTCTAACACTGCTTCATCAGCTGTGGAGACTGCTTTTTGTATTGCAGCAAGGACAAGGTTTGATATAAACCTACTCAGCTTTTGAGGGCTTGAACTGAGACATGTGGCTTTTAAAGGGGGACAAATAGTGGAGCTAACAGGAAATGAAAAAAAAAACTGAATAAAGAATGGTTTTAATGCTTTTTTCAAAAAAAACAAAGCTCTTCCCTGATGCATGCTAAGAGTCAATAATCCAACTTTTGGGTCAAAACCAACACAGAACCAAAAAACATACATTTCCTCAACTAATAGTGTTGTCAGATGTACGATAGTTATCGTATTTGCACGATACTTTGAAGCTCTGTATGATGTGTGATCAATTGTTGGAAGAGGACAATACCTCTCAAAAAGTGAGTATTTCTTCACAACAGTTATTCACTATTAGTTTGCTTTGGAATCAGATTTAGAAGTTTTATTTGTTCATACTTGATCTGGTGTTTTAAGTCGTGTTTTACTTATTTTATCCTCACTTTCTTTCACTTTCTCTCACAGACAGACCTCTTTAGCTGTAAATAAATGGATAACATTTTTTAAAAAGAATATTTTTGTTGTGCTGTTAACTGTATTAGCAGGCCGCTGTTACTGACTGTTTGTTGGAAGGGTACAGCTAAGTTTAGCTAACAAGCAGGCACATTGTGCTAACATGTGGCTAAAGGTCAGCAAAACAACATTTTAAAACGGATCTCCTATTCAGTAGGATCTATTGCGATTGTTGGCAGCTCCACAGCTCCTCCCAGTCTTAGTTCCCATCGTCTTAGTAGCAGCATTTGAAATTTGGCCAAATTTAATAAAAATGAATGTGAAGTCAACCAAACCAAAATAACTAACTGTGATTGATATAAGGCGGCCTATATCCTAAATTTGTAACCATGTTCTATTAAAAAAAAAAGAAGAAACTAAAGACAGACAGCATGAAAATATCAACTGTAAAAAGTCAGTTCATTTCCATATCAACTACTATACAAACTGACAGTCCTCCCCTACAAGCTGTTAGCCAAAGTGATCTTAAGGCATTTCTCCATTGACTTCACTTTTCAAACGGCAGACTTCCTCCATCTTTTTATTCACTAGAATTTGATGACTGTAATAGTAATAAATGGTCACATAGTGTTAATATTATTTGTTTTTTTTCTATTAATCACATGTACATCATTATGGCTGTTATATTTTTGTGGCTCCATAAAATACTACATAATTATACATAGATGTTTCTACTTCATAAATGAGCACAAAACACCTCAGAGAAGATGCTTTCCTGGAGCTGGTTAACATTCAGGTAACGGTGCATGGAGCCACGGGACGGCAGGACACAAGGGAGGAGCTCTGACTAGCTGTTATTTATTATTTCTTTCTTTACAATATTACAGTGTGTAATAGTACCATATAAAAATAAGAAAATAAAAAGGCTTAAAATGTTGAGCTCCAGTGCTAAACTTGGTTAGTAATACTTATGAACCATTTCCATGTGCAGCAAAGACGGAGTGCTACAGTCCAGGTAGAGACACGCAGGAGGAAGCATCTCCATCTGATTAACACACTGTAATGTCTTCCTGGTCTGGCTTCCAGTGTCAGTGATTTATCAACACAAAGCTAATAGCATCAATATGAATCTAACTAAAAATCAATGTTTCATTATCTAATTGTAAGTGGGAATGAAGAAGGATGATTGTGGGAGACGGCGTCTGAGAGCATCTGGAGTTCAGAGAGACATCTGGAGGACAAACTCGTGTGGTAACTGCATTGGTCTTTAGCACATATCTGAGCAAGAGAAATGGAAATCATTCGCCGCAGCTTTGATATAGAACAAAAACAGCACGAACGAAATTTCTAATAATTTGTTGCATAATGCTCTTACAAGGTTAAAGCGGTGTTATGAAATGTACCTGACACAAAAACGTCGGCGTGAGCCAAACCTTAACTGATGCTGTCATCTCAGGCCTCCTACATGCTTCGCTTACATGTCACCAAAAGTCACAATGACCCAATTTGGCAACAAAAGAGAATTAAATAAAATCTGTTCAAACCTTTCAGATGTTTTGACGCATTTTTACTCAGTCATTATGTCCCCGAAACAAGTAAATGTTAGCATCATTTGCTTATGATACACAAGATACAATAAGTTTATTAGTCCCTGTAAGGAAATTTGGTTTGCAGCAGACATTGCTTGACATTTCAACACTAAAACGTAACATAAGGAGCGCACAACATGTACGTGCACTTAGCATATTAAAAGCAATTTTTTGGCCAGACCAGCTGGCACCCTACTTCCTGTCTGTATTTAAAAATTCAGTGAATGGTAGAGTAAAAGACAGATGGATAAAAAAAAAAGAGTCTTCCGACTGTATTTAACAACCTAACTAATTTTAACAGATATTTCTGGTCCTTTGGGCTTTACTTACCAAATTTGCACTAAAGAGGACATGTTTGCTCAAAGAGGTACAAAGTGCACACACGTGATCGCAGGACTCAGCTTAAAGAGCTAACTGTTAGTGCCAAGGATGGCGTATATATGATCTTACCCAGTTTTAATAAATATTTTTTTAAAAAAGACTGCAATGGTGCACTTCTTAACCCTTTTCTACTCTGTTTTTCATAATTGTCAGGGTTTTTTTTGTGTTACTGGGTCAGCTGAAAGCTTTATTCTCAAAAACGATGCTAACCTGCTGGCTTCCTTCTCCTGACATGGCATCATGCAGGAATATCTGAAAATTAAACAGCTGGTGGTTGTAATTTGGAGCCATGACATGCGGCTGAAAGAAAATTAATGTCAGTGGCTACATAAGCTGCTTTAACTAGTCAGTCAAACAACACAGCAGAGAGTGCTTCTCATACTTAAGCAAGAATCTGGGACTATAACCATTCTTCCTCTGATACTTGATATATTTATTTAGACTATATTCATCTGAGGATTTTTAGTAACACTACGGTCTCTGTGCATCCCCTCAAGGAATATTAGAAGAGTGCTGCATTGGTTGTTCATCATTTGGCCCTTAAAGGAACAGTCAATCTGCATTACATAGGACCTTGAAGGTACCACTGCTATTTACTGCAGTTGTTAAAAAGACAGAGGATATTATCTTGGCTGTACCAAAATAAATCTCTGTGGTAAAGGTATTATTTGTTATGATAAAAGATTCCACCATGCGCTGACACTCGTTAATGCGTTGTCATTTATGAAATGGTTATTTACGGGCTTTGAAACTGTAGCATGAAGAGTGAAGAGGGGTTTTGGTTTAATTGCTGTGGAGCAAAGTACGTGACAAGGCCCGGGAACTGGAAGGAAGCCAGATCCCCTCCACTGTCGGGCACTAATAACACATCACGGTGACAGAGATGCGCCTCCTCTCTACCTTGCTGTATCGATCTCCCATCTTGCTGTTAATAGTCCTGTTAAACACCAGCTCTCGGCTCTTAAGTGTGTCCAAGCCCACTTAGCAATGAAATCCCCCCTTTAGCTCACCTTTTAAAATCACAGAGACGTAGAGAAACTGGCACGGGCCGAACGTCTGGCTTTGGTGGAGATCTTACAGAATAACATTTAATGTTGTAGTATGACAATGGGAGTCATGGGTGGTCTTTACCCAGTATGCTGACTTCAACACTGCTGTGAGCCTTTGAGTTTGGATGAGATGAAATAAAGTTTGAATCTGACTGAGAATGACATAGTAGCAGCCTGTTACTGTGACATGGACACATCCATAAAGCATATTTAACCTTTATTCTATATTCAAAATGACCATTATTTAAATGTCATATAAACATCTTTGTTGAAGATGTAAAGTGACAATGCTATGACTGCCAGAGCTTTAACTCATTAATACAATTAGACACAATTTTTAGCACATCAATGTCATTTGGATTGAAAGGCTGATATATTTGCACGTCATCTGCATAACACTGAGAAGATATGTTCCCCCCCGCCATACCCCCTCAGATAAAAACAAAACAAAACAAACAAAAAAAGATAGTAAATCTCAAGAGAAAAGGACTGGGCCAAGAATAGAAACTGTGGTACCCGACAAGAAAGGGGAGTGTGGGATAAGAAGAAGACACAAATCATTACAGAAAAAGTCCTATTAGCTAAAATAAGAGCTAGACCAATTGCTGTGCCTCAAATGCTTACACATTGTTCTAAATGAGGACGAAGAACCGTATGGTCCACTGTGGAAAAACCACAAGAAGATAAAGGAGCACCATCCCAGCAAGTTTCCCAGCTTCTTCAGCCAATAACTGTGGTAAGCTGGCATGAACACGATCACATTTAACCATTTGTACCTTGTCTGACTTAGCTTTTGCTAATTTGTAATTGATGTTATTTGACATTCATTCTCATCAAAACTGTTCAAACACTCTTGTTTAAAGCAGGCAAAACAAAACCTGAAACAAGTGCCTCCAGGTCTGAAACATGGACGAGTGGTGCTCTGCTGGGACCGTAAGAAGATTGACTCACTTTTGGAGCCAGGCCCTAGTGGTCCGTCAATGAAGTGCAACTTTTCTCAGCTTCAAAAACCAAAAGGATGAAATGGCAGGGTTTTTTTTCCTTTGTATGATTTACATGGGCTCTTATATTAGCATCAAATGTCTTCTATATACAGCAATTACATGCTGCATATATACAGCACATGTGAGAAGAGGGGCAGGAGCATTTCTAAGACAAATAGTTGCTGTCCATGTAGAGCAGATGTCCAAAGGGAGTCCAAGCCTTTAGTCAAGGACTTGTGTTTTATTAGCTGAACGATATAAAACATGACAAAATGCCTACTCAGACAGAATCAAAGATTCCCAACTCCTCCCATGGGGATGTAAATATAGGGCAAGAGCATCTTGTACCTCCCTGTAAGTCTGTGTCTCTCTCATGTGGTCTGCAAAAAAAAAAAAAAAAAAAAACTGCTTCTCTCTTCAACCACAAACAATCACTATTAGAAATAGCAATACAGCTGTCGAGGAACCAGCCAGACATCTGTGCATTACAGAAAAACTGTGCAATTCTTCTAATATAAAGTGCTAATATACAGAAAAGTATTTTTTTTAATTATGTGGTTGTATCTGACCTGTTCAAAGATATGACCGGACAAAACGGATGTACCTTTTGATTTTCACGTGTCGAAGATTGCAAATGCATTCTTGATGGGGCCAGCCCTCAGAAAATGAAATAAATGAAGTAAATTTGACAACTTAATTCAAAAGAGAGTCAGATAAAGACAATAAGAATAGATTTTTAGGGTGTGTATTTGCGCTTGCAAACATCCTTACGAATGTTCTCCTTCCTGCAATAATGCATCTAGCTTCACCTGAAGAAGAGGAAAAAAAATTGAATAACTAAAACATGAGCGTAAGTGCGATGTTTGTTGTTTTTGATTTCACTGATGCCTCAGGAAGGAATTTCCAGCTAGTGGGGCTTTGAAGAGAGTTTTCTTGAAGGTGTGCAATGTTTTCCTCAGCTCAAAGAAAGTGTTTGATTTTTATTTATCCTGCTAATATCATGCACATACACATAACACACACACACATGAGCATGATCACAGCTACACTTAGACAGGAAAACTGTCACGCTAAGACACAAAGTTAAATGGGCCGGGCTGTGGGATTATGAACTTTAGTATTCATACACAGCTGATGGAATACCAGTATTATAATATTGATTGGTTTTGTGTTTGTCCCTAGTTTTCTTTCTCCTCTAAATAAAGCTTAGATGGGAGAGATATAAGTGACAATCATGAGCAGCAGCAACTGTGGTTTAATGTGAAGTTATGTGACTTGACTGTCACATGACTTGACATTAAAGAACTATGCATGTTTTAGTCCAGATCTATAGGTTGAATTTGAGCCAGTTTAGAATTGATCAACCTTTGGTTAATGTTTGTAAAAGGTGGAGTACAACCAGAAAAAAAAAACAAGACAAAGTAAAAAAAAAAAATTAAACCTGCATAAGAACTTTTGATTTTCATCAGATCTTTGGCTTTTCAGATTAACTCCATCTATTACCTGTAAAAAAAAAAAAAAAAAAAAGCATCTGAAATCTCTGGAAAAGAAGCGCTGGGCAGAAAAATTGTCAACAAGAAAAAAATAGATTTTTGTGAGAGGTGGTTTATAAATATGTTTTAAAAAGTTTTTCTTTTTTTTATTACATAAACCTTTTACTGAACTGGCATCCTGAACAGAGAAGCATCTCTCAGCCATGACAGATTAATGCTCTTTAAGTGTTGGAATAAAATGTTTCGGTTGCTGTTTCTCTAAGGTTTATCTTTGTCTTAAAAATATTACAAATATCTAATCTTAAAGTAAAATCTGTCTGCACCAAAGAGATGTTTGTTGGTGAGAGCATATGACAGATTCTTTACCAAGTTATGATGCATTTATTGACTGAAGGAGAAAAAAAAAAAGCCAAATGGTTTGAGCGGTTCTATATATATATATATGGGATCTTGACATGTTTTTGATATATATATATATATATTTTTTTTTAACATAGACTTCCTTAAGTTTTCATGTTGGTTTTTATTCCTTTTTGCTGGTGAACTTCTGTTGTCCAGTTGTTTCTCTTTTATGTCCTAAATTGTTTTTTGGTTGATATTCCCTGTTGGTCCTCTCTTTCCTGATTCTCAACACCTGTGTCTTGTCGTGCTACTATATTCAGTCCCCTTGGTCATCTCTTCTTCTTTGCCGGTTTGTTGCCATGTTTCTTGTCCAGCTCCTGGTCTCCTCTATGTGGGTCCAACACTCCTGCAAACCTGATTAAAACAATAACAACAACAACAATAACAAAAACACCAGACCAGAGTTGCTGTGTTGTTTCCTTGACTTGTTTTGATCACAACATGTTACTGTCACTTAATTAAGACTCCAGGAAATTGTATCTGTATATTAATGTCATCTTTACTGATGTGTTAAGCTGCCTGAGCTGTCAGTAACTCTGCACTTGAGAACAGCCAAGGTGTGGGGTGAGGTCACAGCGAGGAAGGGAAACCTAAGCAGCACTGAAAAGAAGCTGGACAACATTCAAGAGATACGACAAGAAAGAGTAAACAGCAACAAGGCAGCAAATCATTGCACAGGTTGCTCTGATTTTTTTCCCTTAGTTTCATGTGCAGTTTTGGGTTACTTCCTGTATTGCATCTGACATGTTTTTTTTTTTTTTCAATATATATAAATTCCTCTTTTTCTTTCCAATCTTCCCTTGAGTGGCCACCACAGCAGATCATTCGCTTCCATCTAACCCTGCTTTCTGCATCTTCCTCTGTCACACCAGTTTTCTTGACAAAACATAGTTTCGAAATTACGTTTAACGACAAAAAACAGCGGTCTAGCAACTTACCTTCTGAAGCGACACAAATCCATGACCTCCTGACTTTGCTATTAAATGTTTTTGAACATAGCCTACCTTTTCAAAGTGTTGCACAATACAATGACATTTTTCCCTCTGATGTGGGTTATTCATCACCGCGGTGATTCCTGGCTGTAAAACCCCGTTGTTCTGCCTCTGTTCCTGTCGTGTTGCCAAATGATTCATAAACTCTGCTGAGCCTGCAATTTGCTGCAATGTGAACATTTTTCTCCTGAAATGTTCATCATAACAGCTCTGTTCTGAATAACAGCACTGCTGAAGGTAGCAATCATGCAGCCAAATTAGTCATCCTTATTTGACAAAAAAGGAGAAGGAACAAGGAACGACAACTCGAGTCTCTGTTTAAAAAAAGCTGCAGCTGCAGCCTCTCCACTCTTCTCTGAGAATGTCTTTGCCCTGCATCCAAAAGATATTGTTCATATCTCTCTGTTTTTCTCACTGAAACTCTGCACCATCTCTCCGTGCAATAGTAGATCAATATCAGGCTCAAATAAAACTATTTCTATCAATAGCAAACGCTGCAGCTGCTGTACTTTATCATTGTTTCTTTATGGAGTTATTTGAAAGGGCTCGGAGAGATGAAAGATAAAGTGAAAGAAGCGTTTCTCCCAGTGAGGGCCCCCGAGGCTTGGCGCTCAGATCCTTCACCGCTACACAGGACTCGTCATGCTTGTCATGTCAATGTTCCTGAAGGTGGCTTCATCCGAGAGGCCGGGAGGGAAAGAGAACGAGAACTATTCACTGATGAAGTACACACTGTAAAACATTGCTGTGGATATTTGATCATCTGAAAAATCTTGTGAATAAACTTTTGCTTTGATGAGAGGGGCTAACCATGCAAACCATGCAAACAGTTCCTGAATGAAGGGTTTTAGAGTTCAGAAGAAGACAGTGGCATTTAGTGGCTCATCAATAATTACAGGCTTAATGATAAGTCCAAACAGATTGACATGTCATTATTTAAAATTATTAGGTTGTATAGGCACATCATTTCTTACGGCGTCTATATTCTGCAAAGGGATACGGCTGTTCTTGGTTACAAGTGGAGTTTAAAACCTTCAAAGACAGCTAATGTTAAACAGGAACATTAATAAATCTCTTTTCAGCTTGAATGAAAGAAAGGCTGGCAACAAAAGGACATGAGCAAGACCGACATGCATTTTTCTGCAGAAAATTCAAAATGACATCTGAGTCATGCAGCTGCAACTGATCCTGATGTTGACCAAAGACAACGGCGATACAGCTGTTTCTTGTCTTTAACAGTTTGTAATACATACTGTATTTTAGCTATTTACATCTCAGAATCATGTTGCATTAACCTTTAAAATTTAATTTATGTAGGGATACTTCAAGCCCCGTATAGAATGTAAACATTGTGAATATTTCATTGAATATCTTTTCCTAGCAGTAGTAACTTTGATCTCTTGTCCTTGTCATGTTATTTCACTGTGAAAAACAAGACATATTGTTTTTTAGTGAATATTTTCCAGTTTGAATCTCAATATAGATTGCTGTTGAGTGGCCCTACTGCAAACATTTTTAGGTGAATATATTTTTAGGATGAAGCTGTATTTTTAATAAATATACAAAGCATAACACATTGTAAAACACAAGATTTTACAGGACTAAAAACATGAATTTTTTAAAAATTATACACAATTCCTCAGGAAAAATGTGAAAAAAGCCTAACATTTCAGAAACAAAAACAACAAAAATGTTTCTCAAAACCTTTCAGAAATCATACTTTACAC
>JAOWBL010000003.1:2939411-2950688 GCA_028564865.1 Zenarchopterus dispar
GGACCCGGGGAACATAGGACCCGGGGAACATAGGACCCGGGGAACATAGGACCTGGGGAACATAGGGCTGACCCCAGATGGTGGCTTCACTTGACTTGCTAACTGTAGATTGTAGCGTGAAGTCACTTCTTCTGCAGATGTCACTTCTTCCTTGAGGCAGGAGAACTGCGTGTCTCACTTTATGATCGCTCAGCACAAGAAACACGTTACACACACACAGTTGTTGACAAAAAACACTGTACATTATATACAGTCAGCTAAACTATGGAAATTTAGTTCATATAGCAAAAATGTCTGAACATTTCAATAGCGAAATAGAGTGACAGCGATATGGTCTGGCTGCATAGCATGCTAGCACAGTTAGCCGAGTCATTGCTCATCCGGTTGCTGCCACACCGCATGTCTCTTCTCAGTATTTGAACAGTAAAAGTTAAAATTCTGCATTTTTTTTTAAAAATTGAAAATTAGATAGAAAATAACTTTTATACTGCAATCACTGAATAAACATAAGTATTTAATTCATTTTTTTCCCATAATGACTGGTGAGGCATGGCCTCTGCTGCTCCTTTGGCTGTATGTCACTGGTTATCACTAATCCCCACCCCATCCCTCTGCCCTGCAGTTTTTCCTGGCCACTGTGAGTACCTAACTCAACCCAAAGCAGGGACCTGTTTCAGACCCATAACGATTCCCAAAAACTGTTCCTCAAGATGGAGAGATGTGTTAATGATTGAGGCCTCATAAAACTACCTCTGCTAATCAAAACTCACCTTAAGAATCTACTTTAACTGTTTCTTGCAGTGCATGCAGAGTCCTTCTCCACTGGGAAGTGAGATAGGTTCTTAAATGACACCTCCACCCATTCTCAACGTTGTGCAATCGTTGCATTGTGAGCATTGTGAAATGCACTTTTCTTGTTGAGTTTTGAAGCCATTGTTGGCTCACAGTACACACCTGATCACAGATGGAGTCACATATTAAGTTCTTATTAAGATATTTCAGCAGACCTAACCCTGAATGTTTTGTCTAGTCTCAAAACTATGCATTCTCCTTAAAATACACACTCTATACACACACAAGCCTTCAAAGTATAAAGCGTGCTGGATATTAATGCAGTTTGGTTGGAACCCGTGACATGCCAGTGTGCTTTACGAAATGCATCTGTCAAACATTTGCACACAGTGATTTATGACTACTAATCGAACCATGACAGGCCTGTGGTTTTGTTGAACATTTCCAAATTTTATTTGCAGCTTCAAAATCGAGCTTGAAATGATGCATGGCCCTTCAGTAACTCACCTTTCACTCAAAGCGTCCTCGCCCTTACAATAATGCATAAGTTTAGCTTTAATACAATCTTATAGAGTGAATAACATAAAAAAGTTAACTCAATGAAGTTATTCATGAGGTAAACAGGTACAGAGTCTAGAACCACTTCAGAACCAGTCTGTGTCTGTCTGAATGTGTTTATCTCTGAGTTTGAATTTTCCTAAATGTTACATGAGGGAAAAAACTTGAAAAATGAAGTCAGTTTACTGAAAAACATTTCCATGTATTCCTGAAATTTAAAGATAATGCTTTATTTGGTGGAGAGAAAACTTACTAAGAATTATTTCAGAAAGGGTTTCATCCATCTGTTGAAGCAGGCATCTCGGTTTCACACTTCATCATAATTCAGCATGCTGGTATTAACTCTTCTCTATAATTCTTGTTGCTGCTTTCTGCGTTACCCCGTTCATAAAGCATGCTGCGAGGCATTGGAACTCTATTCTTTCTCGGGAGAAATGCCTCAGGCTACAGTGTTTAAGAGCTGCGTGGGGTGGGAGCACGTCAACTTTAATACTTTCACTGGAGACATGTCATGGTCTTTTATCAGGTGTCTCGCTAGCTCAACTAGAAAGCTTAGTTCTGTGTTTTACTGTTCAGTCAAAAGCATTTATTTTATGTTATTTTTTTATGTTATATTGTCATGCTTTCTGAAGGGGATTATGTGTCGATTTGAAGTTGCTCATACAAACAAAGTTGAACTGAAAAACCTCACATTTATTTAACACTTAAATTTGTCGTACCAGTCATGAAGCAAAAGGGACATCAAGATGATGCTCATCTGTTTCAAATGCTTTTTAAAGACAGTCTATTTACATACACCTATAACAATGTCTCTTGACAATTCTTCTCTCAACAGTTACTGTGACTGGACTGAATCAACATAAAGATGGATCCATACTACCAAAGAAAGATTAGTCAGTTATAAAACTAGTGAGCATGTTTGCTAATAGATACGTTTTTAGGTGTGTTTTAAGCTACTGGTAATTTTAGTTTAGTGTGACTGGTCTGTGTCTTTAACATAAACTGATGTTTGAAGGGTACAGTGGTTGCCAAATTGTCTTCTCTCTTTTTTTTTGGAAGCGGAGTTATGTGTGTGCGTTAGAGACATTTGGTTCTAAAAAGGACGTTGAGACAGCCTAGAAATCTAGACATACCTGCAAAGCAAATTAAATTTGCTTTCCTGGTATGTCTGGCTATTTTCTGTTGGAGCTCATTAGCTAACATTTGTATTTACTTATTTACATTTGTAACGTCACGACTCACAACTGCACTCCTAAATGGTTGATGCAAAATCTAAAATTTAAAGTTTCTGAAAGCAGAAAACCAGAGCTCTTTGATGGTGTACAGTATTAACATTACGGTAAATGTACACTAAGACAAAGACATATGACATGACATGTACTCACAGGTGAATGCACTCCCACCAGTGGATAGGAAGTGCGTCAGAAAATATGTGGTCTCAACCACCAAAAACAGAGGCAAAAAATAGGCACACTTTTAAACTTTTTTAAGCTGTTAAACTGACTGATGTCATTGAAAGAAACATGGAAGCCAGTATTACTCTAAGAAATGTAAATTCAAATGCACAGCTTTATACAGACGTGTGATGACTTAACCAACTCATTATCAGTTATGAAATTCATTGGCAACTAATTTTGTCATCAATTTTTGTCAACTACATTGATTATTTACTGCTCCCTTAATTGTAACACTGAAGCTGTGTCAGGGTTGGAAGATAAAAGCTCAGGGATATCACTCTGTGTGAAACTCAAACTCATGATGCATCTGCTCTGACCACTATAAGCAATATAAAAGAGGGAAGCTATATTTAATACAAAACTATCCTGAATACCTAACACAGCTGGAGAAACAGGGTTGACATTAAATTAGACATTTGGATTATTCTTTTTAGCTTTAATGGTACTCACTGAAAACTTGTTTGTTGTGCACTTAAACTTTAAAATTCTTCCCCAACTCCTCTCCGCTTCCATCAATGATCTTCTGGTACAGATGACAAATTTTCAAGAAGATCCCAGTTCTGGGACCTAATGGTAGTCATAAGATCCCTGCAGTCATAGATGTTGAGTGTCAGAGATTCTGTTGATCACTGAGATGAAGCTGCATTTCCCTCAGTGGCAGCTGGAAATGGCCCAGTGTGTCCTGCAGCAAATACATTATCAACATTTTTCATGTCTGGTCAAGAAGATGGCTTTGTGGAAGGGCAGAAACTTTAAGTCTTATCAGCTTTTTTAAAAAATATATATATATATTTTTTAAACAGTCAAACAAACACACCCCTCCCCTGAGTGCTCTTTTTAAAGCCTTACCACCAATCCTAAGACCATGCGTTGCCAAATTAATGACACCAGCAAATGAGCTTTGGGCTCAACATGCCCTAACAATCAATTATGCCTCACTAATCTTGCTACATAAAGCAGTTCTTAAAATTAGGATCAAACAAAACAGAAAACTTCACCGTGCTATTTCTGATCAGACCGGTGAGGCTGATGACGAGGAGGGCAGTGGACTGCTGAACTAAAATACCCTGCACTGCAAAAAAAAAAAAAAGAGGGAAATTTGCATTCGCTTACAGAACATGTTTAAGAAGTCAAATCTGTCCTGTGCATACAACAGATGTCCCCAGTGACTGTTTGGCTGGAAAAGCTTTGAGGATCATCCCAAACTACTCTGTTTTTCTTCCATTTATAGAACCAGGGGTATGTACAAACATGGATTGTTGAAAGCAGACACATAATGAGCAGAGAGCAGATACTGAGGGGGTTTTTTGATTAAATTCACAACTTTCAATTCACTTAGATCAAGTGAGTCATCATTCATGTCCAGTAAAACACTTTCTGCTCTGTTCCGTTCAACTTAAATGAACCGCAGTCCATACAGTTTATATACAACACACAACACCACAGTTTGATCCAGGACATGATGTTTATTTTACAGCTGAAGACGAAAGAATGTCATTCAGGATAATTGAGTTAATGACAAAACCTGGAAATCTGTCATTGAAGAACAAAACTTTTCAATCTTATGTACAGTCATAAGCACTACATCAGTTGCCTGTGAGTTTATTTTATGTAAACCACATTGAGGGACCAATTTTTCACTGAAAAAGGACATTTTGGTCCAACAATATTTTGTAGCTTTTTATAGTCCCCCATATTGGTCTAGAAAATAACATTGTAAAAATGCACACAGTACAAATAATATTTAACTGTAAAGAGCAAGATATGCCGACTTACATGTACTTGTTGATTATTCATACAATAAGTTTTAAATTTGATCAACTTTACAACTGTAGCTTCACAATAATAAAATTGGTGGCCTATGTATGTAAATACTGTACATGTTTAAACAACCTGGAAATTATATTCAATTGACAAAAACAAAAATTACTTGAAACATTTTTTAACATCTTTGTGATTTAATTTGAAAAAGAAACCAGAATTACAAATAGTTCCCAAATTTTCATAAGGGAACCATAACTAAAATGGGCCTTTTATTTTACTTATACATTTCTATATCAGTTTAGTTTCTCAGTCTAACTTCATATAATCAGCTGGGTCCAAACTGTTAAACAGGGACATCATTTTATCATAGTTGAAATTTAATTAAACATGATAAAAATCACTGCTTTACATGAAAACATGCACAAACTGCTTTATAAATAATATGCAAGTTGTGTTGAAACATATTCATCCTAAAGGAAATATTCAGAAACAGTTGCCAAAACAACCAGTTTTAAAACAACAGATGGACAATTCCTGAAGGCTCAGATAAAATGCAGCGCATTGGAGACGCAACAATCAGTCATTGACTGCATAGTGCCATGTCTGGTGAACTAATCTGATACAATTTTGCCACCACAACGTCAGCTTTTACAATGTGGCGCACAGTACAGCCTCTTCAGAGCAAGCTCCTGCCATTCATGATAAAATTAATAATTATAAAAGGCTGTGTTAAAGCTCTTGTGTTTGCGGCGTTATGGCACTATCTGTGATGACAGATTGCAGCTTAGAGTTTTAGTGCAACAGTAATCTGTATCTCAGTAACCTTTATCTTACTTCACTGTTTCTCAAACTTTTCCAGCTCTTTCACAAAGATGAGATGGTCCTCTGCCGACTTTCCGTGTGTTTTACAAAGGTGTAATTTGATTGCGTGTTTGCTCACAAATGTCCGATTGCACAGTTTACACTGATATATCGAGTTAGCGTCTTCCTCTGTAAGTCCAGATGAGCTAAACATCTTCTCCTCAATCCTGCTGACAGTTTGCTGATCTAGCAAGTCTACGGAAAGCTTTGAGAGGTCCTTCAGAGTGAACCCGAGGTGGGACTCCAAATGGTGAATGTACGACGACGGAGTCCTGAACTGAGACGCGCAGTCACTGCACAAAAACAGAGGTTGTCCGGAGTCAATATTTTTCAGGAACTTTGTACCCCCTGTCCGCTTTAGCTGGTACTTTACATTGGCCAGCCAATGTGAGATAGTGGTCATGGAGAGACCGGTGAATTTACAGATGTGGACCCGTTCTTGGGGTCCCAAGTCACTAATTACAAACTTTCCTTCAGGAGTCTCTCGAAGGCTTGAGGCAAACTGGGCCTGGAGAATCAGGAGGTGCTGGGGATTCCAGTTTGACTGTCGGCCTTTCCTTCTCTGGATGGGCGACAGCTCCTCTATGCCATCCTCGAAAGTACAAACATCATTTTCTGATTTCTCAGACACAGAAGATGGGGTTGTAGACTTTGGTGTTAAACGTCCCGTCAGATTTTTCACCATGTCTGAAATATCCATTAAAGCATTCTCTCGAAGAGGTGGGGATGATGACTGAGAGAAAGTTTTGAAAGCTGGTTTGCTGTTGTTGATGTTATTGTTTGGTGTTGTAGGAGCAGCCTTAGCTGGACTACCGTTATTATTTTTGGATTTTGTTAAGTCTATGGGCTGATCATCAAAATCATTGTGGTATTGACTTGCAGGCTCTACTTGTTTACTTTGAGCAGAGTTGCTCATCTTATAGAGCATTGCAAAGGGGTCCATAAAGGGGGTAGCTACTTTTGCAGCTTTCCCTAAGTGGTTATTCATGACGGACTGCAAAGCACTTAGAGGGCTGACGATCGGTTGCTCGGGGGAGTGATCAGTAATGATGCTCAGGTTATTGCAGCCATTGCTTAAAGGTTTTTTTGGTGCTTCACCTTCACTTTTTATCTTTACATCTGTTTTAGGCTCTTTAGCCTGATCTCCTTCTTTTCTTGGCTCATTTTTATCCTCTACTGTGGTGCTTTTTACTGGCTTTGAGAGGTTTTCTGGATTGATTAAAGCCTGCTGGTCCTTAGGCAAGGGAGACTTTGTAGGTCCACACCTATTCTCTGCAGGTTTTTCCTCCTTTTCATTCTTGACCGAACTTCTTCTCGTCACTTTTTCCACTAGCTCTTCCATGGCCAGGACATTGCTTTTGTGACTTGGAGGTGGAGATGGACTATTTGGTGAATGGATCAGAGAGTTCATATCAGAGGACATTACCTTCAAACTGGTACTGCTGAACAAAGGCTGAACCTGTGTACACGAGGACAAGGTAGACTTTAAAGATCCATGGAGCTGATAGGCAGCATGAATACTGGGGTATCCACCCCAAGTTGGTGTTCCCGTTTGAGCCTTGCTGATTGCACTTGAAACTGTATTCTCTAAAGACTTTAGGATATCTAGACCACCTTTAGGTGTCTCTTCCAAATCCTCCTCCGTGAGATATTGGTAAGATCTTGCTTTTACAGGTTTATCAGATTTTTCAGGGGGTTCTTCTTTCTCTTCTTTAATTTTTTTCTCTGGATCCCTTACTTCTTTTTTTGTGTCGTCTGTTTCTTCATGGCTCTTTTCCTCCTGTTGCTCTTCATAGCTGGTTGGCTGCAACGGGGAATCAAGTTGTGACTTACCATTGGGCGCAGGAAGTCGAGTGGTAGTAGGGGGCAAAGGAATTGACTGAATTTTCTCCTCAATAATAGGATCAAAAACCAACTGCTTACCCTTTTTAGAGGCTGAATTTGTGACTTTAAGAAAGTGTCCTGTGACCATCATATGGGCTGTCAGTTGTTGTAAGGTGTCATGTGAACTGCCACATTCCATGCATTTGAGAATTTGTGCCTTTCTTGCTTCAAATTGCCAAGTATAACTGGCACCATTTTGGTAACCATAACGATTGTTAGGAGTGACATAGGGATTAGATACTTTTTGGTCTTTGGGAGAATCTCCCAGGAGGATGCCAGATGAGACGGACTCTGGTGAGCTTGGAGACATCAAGTCCTGAAACGCTCTTTTTTTGGTTGGAGGTACCAGCTTTGAGGTGAGGGCTGGCATTGGCTCTTTTAGAGGCACTTTTTGATAGTGTTTTGTTTTGATCATGTGAACACTAAGGTCTTGCAAAGATTCAAAAGAGTGGCCACAATACATACATTTGAGAACCTTTTGAGCATCTTCTTTGCCTTCCATCTCCAGCAAGGAACGCTTGCGTGGCTTGGACCACTTCTTGCTTCGATCGTCCTCTGTATCCTTGTTGTCATCACGATAGTGGCCCGTCTCATTCATATGCACAGTTAGGCCAACCAAAGTGTCATAGGCTGCACTACAGTCCTTGCACCGAAACTTGCTGGCTCCAGTAAACACTGGGCCATAAAGTTTATTATTTTGTCTGTAAAGCTGCACGGTGCTGAAAAGGCTGGGCTCAGGAAGGAGTTGGTATGGCGCATGCTGTAAAGTTTTAGCCAAAGCTGCCTGATGCCAGTCATAGGCTAACCCTCCTGTGCTGCTGGAGCTTACACTGATGCCACTGTTGCTGTGGCTTGACACCATCCTTGCAGGGGTGCTGCTGGTGGTAACATTAGTCGTGGTCGGGGTGTTGCTACTGCTACATCTGTTCTTCACATGGATGTTGCCTGAATTGTGACTACTCAGGAACCCATTGCTCCCTTTGTGATCACTGCTGCTGCCATTGCTAGCTGCATAATTGTCCTCTTGTTTACTTTTAAGCATGTCCAGAGCAATGCTGGACCACGAGGCATCTGAGATCAGGTTTGCATAGACGGCTTTCATTTTTGCCAGACTATCCTGTAGTGACAGGCCATTGATGGATTCAGTGCTTTCCCGAAGCTTCTCCTCTACCTTCTCCTGATCACTACACGAGGAAGTAGTGGTCTTTAGGTCCACCAGCTGATCACTGGTGGTGCTGAGGGGAGAGGCATACCCCGCATCTGGGTTAGTGCCATTGCTGAGTGGAGAGTTCTGGCAGCTGTAACGATCTCTTGCATCGTCGTCATCATTGAAAAGATAGTCTGCATCTTGACCATCAAGGGAAAGGCCATCATCCTGCAGATGTTCCTCTTCTTCAGTCTTGCCCACGGTGAATTCATCTTCAGGTCCATAAGCTGGAAAACAAGACAGACAGAAAAGTCTTGTTAGACACTATTCTGTTGGCACTGTAATGCACACCAGGCTGCACCACCCACTGCATGTGGGTGGTGGATGCGATAATGCTTAAGCGATTTTTGTCAATGGTCTCAGGAGAAGACAAAGGTTTGCAATGATAAAGTAGCAAACGTCCACATTTTGACAATGACAGATAGTCCTCTTCAGCGCTCTGCCTAATAGAGCTATTGAACAATACAAGTCAGCAAGGGTAAAGAGTGGAGATGAGAGGAGAAATGCTTCCACTTAGTTTCAAAACAAAAAACAAGCACATTTTTTAATTGTGCAAGTTGCAGATCTTCAGAGTTAACACTAGACAAAAAGGATCTGTCATGTGTTACTTTTCTTTTCATAACAAATAAGAAAACAGTACATATTATGTCACGGATTGACTTGTTTAACACTCAGTCAATAAATAAGAGGCATTCACTGTGCATAATATGCACAAGCATTTCAGCATATTCATTAAATGTGACACTTGCAGTATTTTCTTGTCAAGAAATTGAAATGCCAGAGCATCCTAAAGCCAGGAAGTCTTTCTGGAATATTTCATTATCTTTGTTTGCTGTAAAATGGACATATATGTTTCTGATTTTGATTTGCACAGTTCTTTTAATGTGTTTTTCCAGACTATGGATTAAAAAAGTAAGACACAGTGGAGGAAAATGCCAGCTGCATGAGCCTTGCCAAGCCCTGGTTGGCTGCAGTTGACTTGGCATCGGTTGTGGAAGTCCTCACAGCATGATGTTAGGAAATGGCCAGTGGACATGACAAGCAGTGTTGTAACTGCTCGTGCTCCCTGAGCACTCGCTGCGTCAAGTGTGCCACTTTAAAATGGTAGGAAAATTTAGTTTTATCTGTGGAAAATGGCTGGCTTCTCTCTCTATGTAACTGCCTAGAAGTTGCTTAACATTAAGCTTGAGTGGTCAAATCGAAAAAAGATTTACAGAAATAAAAAGAATATTGGTGAAAGATTAAGAGAGAAAAATCCCACAGAGGCCTGGAAAAGGAACTATAAAAAGCTGAAAATGCAAAGGCAGCTTCCCTGATCCATCCCTCCATAAGATGCTTGTCTGAGGTGCCCGATTCAGTCTCCGGTGAGGAGACAGATGTGCTGTCAGCTTCAAAGAGCATGTAGCTCTCTATCCTATAATCGGAATGGACATAATACCTGATGTTTGCTGAGGTGCCAGTAACTGCTGGGAAAAGCTTGAGGTCCTACACCTGTCTGTGTACGTGAGTGCGTGATTATGTGTGTCTGAGAAAATGCACACCTTTCCCGTGCTAGTTCTGTCCTTAACTGCATGCTGTTAATTATACACAGACTATAAGGACTTTTTTTAAAGATCCCATTTTAATTCTGTATTTGAAGACTTTGCCAAAGCAGCTGCAGCACTTCCTCCTAAACTGTTTCATCAAGCTACGCTATCGTCATCAAGTTGGAGTCTACTTTGTGGAGGTGGATCCCAAACCAAGCCCAAGTGAGGAGGCTAAAGACAAAACAGCTTCTCTGACACAGTGAAAGAAGCCTGACAGCAGTGCAAACACACACACTCTCACCTAGGAAAAGCACACCAACACTAAATTCTCTTCTTTCCCTGCCATCCTCCGTATGTTGCCTTGACAGGCATCAGTGTCAGGAGTGTGTCAGTGTCAGCCTGAGGTGTCAGTGTCCACACAAACAAGCCTGAGAAGTGGTGGGAGGGGGAAAGTAACAACAACAAACACAAGTCAGCCATTTTTTCCTCTCTATCCCCCCTCCCTCCTTCCGCTCAAGCCTCCTCCTTCACCATCTGTGTCAGAAAAGCTGCGGGTGCCACCGCCGGCTAATAAGGCAATCAGAGATGGAAAAGATGCTGACATGGCGGCTTTCGAGCGTCGCTCAGAACAAAAGAGCCAAAGGAGAGGGAGGGAGAGAGGGATAGGGAGGGGATTAAAACGGGAGGCTGGAGGGGAGGAGGGTAGGGAAGTGTCTGTTGTGGTTGTCAGTCAAAAACGTAAGCCCACTTTGTGCTGTCAGGGAGGATAGGCAAAAGAGACGAAGTTCTGAAAAGAGAGGAAAAAAAGATGTGTTCACGCCTACAAACAAGAGGTGTGAGTTTCCGTGTGTGTATATCTGAAAACTCATGGAAAACAGGTGAAATAAATCATTAAATTAATTACATTTCCACCATGCACGTAAGTATATAGGTGTATAAATTAGGTGTGGCTGATCGGTTGTGTGTGCGTGTGTTTGGGCACATTTGAAGTGTCATGGTGTGTCAGGTGCAAGCAGAGATGCAGTGTGCCTGGTGGAGGTGGGGGGAGTGAAGCCATCTGTGTCTGGAGAGGAGCCTGTCACTATTGTTGTTGCCCAAAGTCCTGGATTTTCTGCTGAAGACAGGTGACACCACAGTAGGACATCCCCCAGTTGCACACACACACACACACACACACACACACACACACACACACACACACACACACACACACACACACACACACACA
>JAOWBL010000003.1:2952006-2975640 GCA_028564865.1 Zenarchopterus dispar
ACACACACACACACACACACACACACACACACACACACACACACACACACACACACACACACACACACACAGATATATATGCAAATACGAACATACACTCCTTTCCCTTAAACTGCCTTCTTCTCCAAAGGAATAAAGCTGTGTGAGGTCCAGTCATACAAACAGTCTGGTTTCATACTCCAAACAAAAAGTGGAAGCAATTAAAATTATCAAGCGTCTTAGATAGAAAGAATAAAAAGTGTCACGTTATCCATAAGCCTAAACTTTGAGTAGACATTAAAAGATGCAGATTTAATTCATTAGTTCTCAATAGCAATACAGAAATAATCAAATAAATGTACAGTCATATGTTAAAGTTAGTACCCCCAGCTTTACCCACTTCGATAATCTTTCCTTACTGTAGAAAGTTAAACTCAAAAAATTTTAAAAGGAGTTTTATCATTCTTTCGAGATTGATGTGCAACAACAATTGCTCCTCTGGAACCACTGCTCATGTCTGTATCTCTTGGCATTGTGTTAACACATACCTGAATGCACACCTGCTGATGTTCAGTTCATCAGACACTGATGATTAGAACAAGGTAGCTGGAACTTCTCCTTCTACCTAGTATAGAAGCCATAAGGAGGTACTCAGTATTGCCCACATGGTTTTTACTCTTTGGCTGCATTTTTACTAAATAAATAACGTTCATATGAGGTATCAGGCAAATATGAGGCATATTTGCCTGATACTAAAACCCACCTACGTTCACATTATTTTATTGTGTTTTTAAGCACAAAAGGATAGGATTAAAAGAGAGGATTAACTTTTGCATGATGCAAATAAGATGGACACATACAGCCAAACTGACAGACATCTGAACTGTTTTGCCGAGATTACACAAATCAAGCCCGGAAATGGTGAGATGGTGCTGGCACAATCAACCCCACCCAGCCCACGATGCACACACATTCCCCTTTAAACCTTCTTCATTTATTCATGTTGTCTCAGAGAAGAGGGCAATCCCAGCTCTCATTTGCAGTGCTAATGTCCAATTCCGCCAGCTTTCACCCTGCTGATTTACCCTACGTGCCGAGCGCGGCAACAGCAGCAGGCCGGCCGGCGAGGCTCCCTTCACAACGCTTAGCGGTCCTTCAAAGTAGGAGCTGTGGCGTGGCAGTCTTATTTCTTTCTCCCGTTTCGCTTTGTCACCGGCTCCTCCATTCCCTGCCACTCACCTCTGATGGCTTTGGACAGGCCTGATCAGTGTGTGTCATTGACCTGTACGGTGTGCATGAGTGTGTGTGTGTTTCAGCAGAGAGAAGGCTGTAAATAAAATGACATTATTATTTCCTCTGTCCTATCATGTAGAAAAGCCAATTATGGTAATGCTTAGTATGTCAGGCAATCTCTGTCTCAGTCCGCTCTCCTGCATCCTGTTCATTCTTGCTCCTTCTTTCAATGGGGGGAGTCGTGGCTCTGGTTTCATAAGACCTGACACTTTCTTTGGACCCCTTTGACAACAGTGCATTTTGGGACAAGCTGGCACAGACCAACAGCCTCCTCTCAGCTACAGTTGATAGCTGTCAACTGGCTTTGCTGTAGTGTGCAGACACGTGACCTATTAGTTAGGTAAAGTCTAACGAATCACTTGTCCAGACATTTACCAAGTTAAAGAGAACTTTCAGTGCTTTATTTGATGAAAACTTCCCTTATATCCAAGGGAATGTTTTGCATCGCTGCTCTCTTGCAGCACAGCCCAAATCTAGATTAGTGAAGGTTGCCAGACACACTGTATGAGCCATAATTTAATCTGCAGCTTCCTTGACTGCGCATATAAAAGCTTACCTAATAGTACCTCCTTTGATGCTTCCTCCCTTAACCCACATAGAGCTGTCCACCATATGGCACAATAGCTCAGGGGCTACTAATAACTCATCCACCTTCTCAGCTTCCACAATTCTTCAACTTGGGGAAAACGAAGCAGTCAGTATGGTCTAATTATTGTGACGGTGGCTGTAAGTGCAGACAACTGCTCAAATGCAGAAATAACTGCATCAATATGAAATTAGATAAACTGCTATTTTCAAACTCCTTTTTTTTTCTTTGCTTTGACATAAAGTATGAGACTGCTTAGGTTTTAAATGATGTTTTGAAAAATAGTGGAGACATAGAGAGAGCAGAAAAAATTACTATCTTTAATTTTATCTTTTCTAATCCTCCCAAACACCTGCAGCTCCCAAAGCACTTTGCAGGTAGGGTCCAAGCATCTGGAACATTTCAACCTGCAAGCTGGTCCACCAACAGAAGCCTCTCAAAGTTTGAATTAAACATAACGAGACTGTGAGCAAATGTTCTGTATCAGTGACATCACTGAGTCCTCTCTCACTATGGTAACGCAGAAAATGTTCACAAATGGAGAAGTGTTGTCTAACATAATTTATGTTTGATGCTGTTAAAAGAAGAATTTTAACCAAAATTACAATGTTTTCCTAAATCTAACCAAGCAGATTTGGTAACTTAACCTAAGCAATTAGGACTAAAACCAACTAATGCAACACAAAGGTAAATTGAAGATCTTTCTGAACAAAAAATTCAGGCTTTTTCTGTTATTTTACATGAATTTTTACAATAAGAAGGGTAATAACAACCCTGTGTTTTAAACATCGAAACTAAATGGAATGACACTGTGCAGCATTTGATAAACTTGCCAAAGCTTATTTTTACAATTAACAGTGTCTCACCATCATCAGTTTGTTCATTCGTGGCTCTGCGGGTGTTACACAATCTGTTATGACATTATTTGTTCTTGTAGTTGAAGATACAGTACACCATTTCAAAGGTTTTATATGTACTACATAATATTTAAAACGGGTTAAACAAGACTCAACATATTAATCTATATCCTAATATATGCAACACAAAGTCAATCAAAGCACAGAAGTTGTGTGTGAAACACGGAGTATGTATCATGAATAAATAGCTGAATAACCTGTAGTTAATTTCCCCAGTCTCACATTTTTGCAGAGGAACTTTGGTCCAGTCTTCTTGGGTTTTTGCAGCTTCTCTGAACTCTGACTGGTCTGATCTTCAGGTAAACTAGCAGGGATCTCCTGTACTGGAAAGACTGGCACCTGTCTTGAATGTTTTTGACTTGTGAATACTCTTTCCTTCCTCACAAAATGTGGACTCCAAATTGTCTGGATATCCATGTAAGCCTTAGAAGATTGATGAACAGGAATGATTGCTTCTCTAAGATCATTGCTGATGTCTTTCCTCCTTGGCATTGTTTTAACATTTGTACTTTAACCTTTCACGCTTTGTAGTGTTGGACATCAACTCAAAACAATCATAAATGTTAAAATACATTAATAAAAATGGGAGGGAAATTTGTATTTAACTTCCTAATTCATTTTTCTCTTCTTTCATTATTTGTTTCTAAATTTTCACAGACTGTACTGGGCAGGTGTAAGATATCCAGAAAACTGCTCTTTTTAAAACCAAGTCTTCTTCTTCATTCACTGCTTTTGGCCAAGTTTTTGTTCAAATAAATAATAAATAATGGAATGGTATAATCCACCATCTCATCAATAGTAATAATAATAATAATAATAAAAACAAAGAAAGAAATCTCAGTAATATTTGCTTTACTTCTCGGTGTTATTGCTCAGAAATGACTATAAGAACGATTAACACCTTCCTGATGGTATTGCAAGATGAATGTTAATGTAATAAACTTGTAGCAAAAGACAATATATTTCATGTAAATGTGTAACCTCATTTTGTGCTAAAAACACTGCTAATCTGGCTTCCTTCTTACCTAACCTAATCTGTGAACTGGAAAGACAGAGAGAGAGACTGCGGAACAGAAAACCCTGCATTCCCATTTCCTTCTTGAACTGTCAGACAGTTTGACACCCACCGACAGTGACTGTGGCCTGTAAATCACCTTTTCACTGTTCTGTCAGTGCCCACTTGTTCTGAGATGAAACAACAGCCGTTGGATCAACGGCGCAACAGATTCCTCTCTGCTCAACTTTCCTGCCAATCCCCCCCCCCCCACCTCCCACCCCCCAGCCTCCTCCCACCCCCACTCCCACCTATCAAGCATCGCCGTGGCGCTGCACAGACATTTCAAACCATCTGCTTTGCTTTCAGGCAAAAGTATGGATAAAGCATTACTGCTGCTAATTAACAATGATGTGAGTGAGATTTCCTCAACCTATGCCAAGAACTGACTCAGTGTAGGCTGGATCACGCAGATGTCATTTGTTTAACAGATTCTTCACCATATTTAATTTTCTGTTACAACCAAGCTGCAGCATTTGGGTTTTTTAGCCTCACTGAACTTCAGATTTAAACTTCTGTATCGTCGCAATCTTCTGTTCAAGTTGTACACAGACGGCATTGGCACTGTATGACCCTTGAGTTATTTAAAATGTAGATTACTGAAGTTCTAAGTGTAAGGAAGAGCAGGAGGGTTCTGATTAGATATGAAATGAAAAAACTACAAATGTGAGGCACAAACAAATTTCACAGGTTTACACATGCTGCATAGATGCCGTCTTTTGAATTCACCTGCGTTACCCATGACAATGGAGCTTCCCCCGACTAAACAACAGCTGCTCCCATCGCCTAGCAACAACCACTTGATGGATGACCCCAAAGATGGATAATTACCATAAATCACTATGGTTGTGTGTAGACCAGAGGCAGAAAATCATTACAGACAAAAAAAAAAAAGGAAACACACAGTTTGAGTGTGGCTGATGTTTAGGTTAACTTCACTCTTAAAATGACCAAATACGGTTGCTGATGTGGCGACTGGACATTAACTCTGGGATGCGGTGTAATTCTTAAATGTGACCTGTGTTTAGGACAGGGAATGTATAAATAAGGACTGTGAAATGAAGCCTGATGAAATGAGTCATGGGATAAAATCTGTCCTGAAGGAGCTCTGACAAACAGAGTGGGCCGAGGAAGGAAGAGAGGAAACAGCAGACGAAGAGCGATGGCAGCAGCGATGCAACAAAGAAGGCAAAGAGTACAGGCAAAAAAAGGAAGTGTGTGTGTGTGTGTGTGTACAGCCTGCAAGTACGTGTGTTTGTGTGTTGTGTGTGAATGACAGAGGTAGACAGTGACATGCAAGGGAGACAAAGAGGAAAAACAAAAGCCAAGACTTGAATAAAAAAAGAAACTGAGAGGGCATGGGGCCAAAACAGGGTCACCACCTAACCAGTTTGGTCTAGCCAAGTCCGGTTGCACAATAAGCCATCAATCAACCTTCTCGGACTGTCAGCCCTCCCCTAAATTCACAGACGCCGTCCACTTTGTACACAGCTACAAGAACAAAACACAGAGAGGAGAGAAAAAACTATATACACACACATGTAAGAACGTGATCCCTCGGTCTCGGCAGCACCTGAATGGCTCAGTAACACTAGAAAGCAGAAGCCCAGGAGAGGCCGAGATTATGGGGCCTCTGTTGTAGCTTCTGGTAAGAGTGGATGTGCTATGTAACTCTCAAGTAACAAAAGAGGACAGTGTCAGTTTACCGTACTCCCACGAGGAAATCCTGTCAATGTAGAAGGTCCCGAGAAAAGAACTGATTTTGCCGTTTTCAATCACTAAGTCCTTAAACTCCAACAGTCAGTGCAAAACACAAAGACACTTGTCATGATGGGAGAGAACTCAATCTTACATCTATAATGTCATAACTGATTTGATCTTCGCCCCATAAGGAATGCACGTCCTCCTTATGCGAAACCTAGTTCACTTTACCTCAACAGTATGTTTTTTTGTCTCGCTCCACTAAAACATTTCACCGCCCTTTTTCTTCCTTTCTGGGTGGCATTCAGAAACAACCCAAAAAAATCCAGGCGTACGAACAAGCCACAACCCAATAACGCAGGCTACTCTGTGAGAACCAGACCTCAGAGACCTGACTCATTCCCATGTGGACTCCTGCTACATGCACGATGGCAGACAAAGAAAGAACAAGTTTAAAAACCATAAAGTCACTTTAGGGAAATTAATTAGAACTGCAAACCCTCCAGGCAGGAGGCTGCTCGGGACAACTGCACATCCCCAAACATTTTAGTGCTTTTAACTGCACGTGTCACCAGGGAAATTCCTGCAGTTGTGCCCCATCAAAACCATTATCCTTTATGCATCGCCACATTTTCTTTTTCATTCTCTTTGCTAAAGTGACAATTTGGAGTTGAGGTTCGGCGCTCCATTAAACAAAGCAGCGCTGTTTCATTTCAGCACCCGCTCAGGATTTAAGCGTGATGAATAGCATAGGAGCGTAACAAAAAAATATATAACTTAAGAATAAGACCTTAAGACAGCAGCTTGTTGTATGTGCACTTGTGTGGACTTTTTTTTATTTTTATTTTTTCCCCTCCTTCCTGATGACTGCAGCAATAAAGTGGCAAAAGGAGAAATGATAGGAGGGAAGAGGGTTTAAGGAGAAAAAAGGGGTCCCTGGAGAAAGTCTGTAAATTATGAAGTGGGCTCTCAAAGTGAGCTAGTATCAGTAGCCATCTCACCCTAATTGTGTGTGTGTGTGTGTGAGTATGTGTGTGCAATGGTTATGAACAGCTTCACATTGAGAGAGAGAGAAAGAGAGAGAGAGAAGCAGGAAGGGAGGAAGCAATCCTTCAACAGAGCACAATATCAGACTGCGGACAGACAACGAACGGCTGGAAGGTTCTGGAAACGAGAGAAAGGCCTGCCTCCCTCACATTTCAGCTCCCAATGCTGCCTCCCAAAGTGCCCTCCATCTAGCAGTAACACACACGCAACACACACACACACATAAATGGCACCATAACTCCATATCCGCAATCAATCTCCGCCGTGAAGACACATCCGTCTTCAGTAATGTTAATGGGAGGGTTTTTGGGAGGTGGGAGGGGGGGAGGACAGGGGTAAAACAGAGGGTATGTGACTGCAGAGCTTACCTCAGAGCAGCGTGAGGTAATACGGGCTGTGTGTGTCTCTGTGTGTGTGTGTGTGTGCCTGTGTGTGTGCGCTTAACAGAGACGGTAAATGAAAGAAAAGTGAGGAGGGAGCCGTGTGCATTTGTGCGTGCATGTTAACGTACTTGTCTGCATGTCAGGAGGTCAGGTGTGTGTGCGTCAGTGGGAGAGTGAATGATGGCTGTCAGCTTGCATCTGGCAGAGAAAATAAATTAGGCTTATGAAGACAAATGAACAGGCTATGGAAAGAGTAAAAGAGGATGGAGGGGCATCATGACAGAGAAAGGGAGGAGGAAAAGGAGAATAAACTGATCCAGTAGCGTGGATGCAGCAGAAGTTTTTTTTTTTTGCTTGTGTGGATTTCTGTGTTTGTCGGTCCACTTCCAGCACATTTTTTTTAACCTTGTATTTAACTCTTTCTTCTTCTCCAAACACAAGCAAACATCTTTTTTTTTTTCTCACGGCACAAAGCAGCTTGGATGTTATGCGTGATTACCGGGTTAGTATCTGAGCTGGAAGTGGCTCTCGGTGTGCACTTCCTCTGCCTGCGTGTTGGTATCAGCGTGTGTCCATGTGTGTTCCCTCGCCATAGATTTGTCAGTGTCTGTCCCACGACACACTCGCCTCGTCGTGAGCGGAGGAGAGCACTCGGAGGGCTTTGTCACGCGGCGCTCTGTTCTCTTCCTGAGGCCCGGCGCCCCACGTTTGATAAATGACACATGTCATTCTGTCAGCCCCTGCCATCCGGACTGGGAGGCCCCGAGCTGATGTATGGCCGCCCAGGCTAAAGGAAATCGGAGTGTTTTGGCAGCACCCTGAGAACACGGCCTCTTTTTTTCCTCCTGGTGTCTACTTCTGTGGCTGTGCGAGTGTGTACGTGTGTGTTTGCGTCTGTCTGTCCACGACGCGAAAAAGCGTGTTTAATTGTGTGTGTATGCGCCTATTAGCGAGTGTCTGCTTCTCCCCGAGCGTTTGTGTGTACATTTGCACGCGTGTGTGTGCGCAGGCTCTCAACCTGTCAGGCAGACGGGTTGAGGGAGACAAATCATCGTCATGGCCGCCCCAGCTGTTCCCCAAATTTGGTGTGAGGAGGAGAGTGAGAGGGGGGAAAAAAATCCTGCCGTTTGAGTTTTAAACGGCTGATGCTTCCCAGAAACGGGAATGAGCGAGAGGACAAGTGGAGTCGAGCCAATCCCAGAGGGTAGCAACAGATAGTCCAAAAGGTTTCTGCTACAAGCATGCCTGTCCACGGACACACACACACACGTAACACACAAACTTTTGACAAGGCTTTTGCACCGGACTGAGAGGCATAGAAAGTAGAAAACCATAGCTCAGCCGTGTTCAGAGAGGTGCGAGCCCATAACTCAGATCTACTACAGAACTTTTGTTAACCTTCACCTCAGCTGGAACCAGCTTTAATCTAAAACGTAACTGTACTTTCGGCGCAGCCCCGAATCTCGCCAGATCTTTTTCAAAAATGCCCCAGAATTCCTGCAACGGTTCCAGAGACGCTTTTCAGAACCGCACACATACACAAACACTTCCCCGGCGGAGGACGGGCCCACCTGGAGGTTGTGAACTCTGTACGACCCCGTTTGATTGGGTGCGGGCCGAACTCCCTCCCCCTCTCCCACGGAGAAGAGATGGGAGAACGAGGGAAAAAAAACAGCGTCATTAAACTGTGAGTGATGAGTGGCAGCCATGGGTGACATCCTCCCCTCTTTCTCTCTCCTTTGCTTTCCAACTGCTTTCACTCTGTTTTCTCTTCTTCACTGCCTTGATACTTTTTCACTCCCGCTTTATTCACCTCTCTCTCCATCCCTCAACCCCTCAAGTCATTTCTCTTTCACTCCTCTGTTGCCTTGCCTCCTCTTTTTCCACTCTCTCATCCTTTCCCTCCCCCCTTTTGCTCTCTGGTTCTTTTTTGTCTCCTGTCAGTCTCTTTTTCTCCTCTTTTTTTTCACTCTCTCATGCCCCATCTTTTCTCACACACACAATAGTGCTCTGCTTGGTCCTGTCTGGCTCTCTGGCCCTGGTCTAGTAGACACCCAGCTTCTCTGTACATAATTGATCCCAAATAACCAGAGGAGGAGGAGGAGAAGAAGGGGGTGCACATTTTTCCTCCCCACTCAGGATTGTGGCATCAGCAGCACACCCACAATGCATCTTCTGTCTGGCAGAAAATGTCCAACAGCATTTTATTTTCTCTTTGTGAGAACTCAAATCTATTATAAGGCTCCTGTTTGCTTTAATGCGATCACCACAAGTTAACAACCCGTTAGACGGAAAACATGAACCTCAACTTCACCCACAGCAAAGGGCCATATGGTGGATTTTAGTGTTAAATATAGCCTGCTGTACTGTACCTGTTGCTATCAGGGCTATGATACTTTTATTTTTACATATCTCAAGACATGGATGTGAAGTAGTCGTGGCATTAAAAAAAAGAAAGAAAAAAAAGGTGGTTCTCATTTTCTATGACTAGCAAGGTCTCTTTTTAGCTTTTTGGAGTAAGCAGATTTTGTTTGCGAGATAAATACAGTCCCAGCATGTGCACAGTCCTTTGTGAGAGGAACGAGAGAATAGTGGAGAAAAGAAAGACTTGGTTTCAAACAGAAATACAAAGATTGGACAAATTTCTCCCAGGCTTGGAGAAATGAATCCTCTGTCAGGCGACTCTGGAGGGGTTAGGCCCATCCTCTCTGTGTCGCGACCCAGAGGGCGTGCATCTTCACAGCTCTGCTCCCCTGCTGCTGCACAGAACAGCAAAGACAGATTCTGTCATCCCCAGCTATTTGCATGCACTGTTGCAGCTTTTTGTCTTTATTTTCTCTGAAATAGTCTACAAAAGCAGCAGGAACCACAAAGTATTCCACAGGTGGATCATTTTCTCTTTAAAAACTTGAGTTTCAAAACATTAATCTTCCCAGATCCATAGTGTTGACATCAGGGATGCAACAATTGGGTTGGTGAAAAGAAATCACTGATATTCAGCTTTACCAGTTCTGACTGGCGACTCACTGATTAGTCACTGAGATATCATTTATTTTTTTTTTCCCTGTTAGCTAATGGCTATGTGTCTGCTGCATAGACACACTAATGACCATTGTGACAGTAGTAGACATGTGTGAAAGTTTTTCCACTGTAAGAATACCCAAGAACATCATCAATTTGTAAACCTTTGTAAAGTTTGTAATGAAACAACAAACACAACATTTGAAATAACAAACTAAAGAAATACTTAAACAGCATCACATCACTGAATATACCCAATGTTTTGAGACTAACAACGACTAGAGCCTCCTATACACGGCATGATTTCTACAGTTGTATAAAATCATCACATCTTACACTGTACAGCTTGCATTTGCTTAATCTTGGGTTGAAAGACAAGAATAATACTTTATTATGATAATGAGACTTTTTGAACCATATGACGGAAAAGAGCAGCATCATCCGATGGTGGAAAAAAAAAAAAGAAGTCACCACTTTAGGAGTAGCTGAGCCAAAAAAATCTTGACGGAGCAGAATGTGGTTCTGGTCATGGTTACAGAAATGTCACATTAGATCATTTAATGTTTCATTTTAATTAGCTAGTCAGCAGACAAAGTCATAAAATTTCTGGAACTTTTAGAAAATTATCTTTGGTTGCAAGACATTTGGGTTTGAACTGCTCACAGTGGACAAAACGGGACCACCCACAGATTTCACCACAAATCTTTCTTCTTTGACGACCCAAAATTGTGCAGTAACCTGTACACCAGGCGTAGGAGGTTAAAACTACAGCTAGTAGATGCCAGCAGCATTGTAAGACATTAGAAGGAAAATTACAGTATTCCTGGCACTGGAAGATCAGTCATTTTTATTATCTGATGCCTGAACCATAAACACATAATACAGAGGGGGAGATGCTTTCTAATCCTGTCTCAAGCCACACACAAACTGCTGTAAGCGTTTTTACATTTGGATGTCTAATGTCAGCTTAAAGTCCATTAGGGATGGGCATTATTAATTTATCAGCAATAGCCGACCGTTAAGATTTATTTTTTGATCACGTGGACGTTGTGCATTGTAAATGAGGATGTGTTGAAGGAATGCTCCGAATTTTGCTGTTCCGAGGGTACCAGCAGGGGGCGCAATTTATTGTAGTTAAAATAAGAAAATAAGAAATTAAGAAAATGACATTTAGTCATTCAAACTTAGAAATATTGGGGAAAATATAATAAAACTCGCTCAATTCAACTTCCTTCTTCCTTTATTCATTTTTAAAAAATTATTTTTAAAAAAGTGAATGGTGCACAGACCATTCACATTTAACATTTAAGGTTTAGCTTGCAACTTCTGACTCCGCTGCCTTAGTTAAACTCGTTTAACTTTGTTTAAACAAAATGATTAATGTCTGGTAAAAAAAAACTGATTAATCGATAATTGCTGGTTAATTTTCCAGATGATCAACACGAGTACAACCCTACTGTTCACATTTAGCCTGAAGTTTTTATTGCCCACTTTTATCTGCAAATGTACATAAACAGAACTATTTTTTTAAGTTAAAAATTGTAATAACAAAAAACGTTTCCATTCTTTTATAGACTTTTAAATTGTGGGATGAGTAAACAATAGTTGAGGACCTGCAATCTGCTGTAAAAACAGATTACACTGAAATTGTTTTACAGTTTTGAGCAAATATATCTTTCAAACAACACCATGGATCTCTTTACTTTTTGGATGTTCAGAGATGCAAAGAGACCTTATAACCTGCATTTGAATGAAATGCACAAGTTATTGATGGTACTTTTTGTTTAAATTTTCAATTAAAACAAATAGTACGAAATCGACTTTGCATGTAGTTGACTATAGATCTTAGAAAGAAATTCAAAACCGGCAGGTCAGACCTTTAAAGAAAAAAAATTGGCTAAGAAATTTGCAATCAGTGCATCTCTTGTTCCCACATTGCCAGCTCCTCACTTTTTCCTGTCTGGCTTACTTTATATACTGAGAGAAGCAGAAAATCTAACAAGCTGACGGAGTAATTGACTGAACCTGATAAACATGATGTTAATCAGAGAGATCAAGCCTTTCTGCACCTTAATCTTGTTTGGTTTGACAAAGTTTAATTAAACAGTCCTGATGTCAACAAAGTGCTCTCCTAAAAACACCTCTTTTTTACGTGTCCGATGTTATCGTCAGTTAACATTTTTGCAGCATGTCCAGTAATTTACAGAAACCTTCCGAGTTTGTCAATGAGCGTTTTGGAAGTGAAACCATTCTCAGTCAAGTTACAGCTTCTGCAAACGGATAAGAACATGTATTTTTCTTAATAAAAAGAGGGGACAGACCGATCCGACCTACAGCTGCTTTTTATGACCATAACTAAGCTGACAAAAACAGCCTCAAAACTTTAAGCAGCTGCGCATATTTCTTCCACTTTTCTGAACATCATGTTACCGTCCTGCTGCAGTGTATACTTTTGAGGTAATAAATTACACAGGAGGTAAAATCATAAAACTGTTTTTCGTGATACATACTGATGCTTATGTTGTTTAATAGTTTCCATGCAGAAAAAAAATGTTTGAAAATGAAATGTGTTATAAAGCATTATTCCTCCATAATATAACTGTAAACAGACACCCTTGCTGCTTAAATTTGGATCATTTGCTGCTTTTCATTTTGGCTAGGTGCACATTTAATCAACACAATAGGTACATTAATGCTATTACTTCTTTAAGATGTGATGAGCATGTTTTAACAGTCTGATATAAAGAGAACTGATAATTCAAGGTATATTATATTAAAAGTGGACAACAATGTATCACAGACTGAAGTGAAACTGTAGCACCCTGATAAGTTTTCTCAGACCAAATTAAATTTAAACAATGATATTGTCAGCTACATAAATTGGCAGTCATCAAGCACAATGTTTTATCTTGGCTGGTGTTCTTCAGTTAAAAGTAAAAGCTGTTACTGAGTCATCACTTCCAGTCCAGCTAGTTCCACACTGCTTTATTTGGACTCTGTCTACTTTTGTGAGAGATGACTGTGGTTCTACCAGATGACTTCAAGAACAAAGGACCCTCCAACTGTGAGACATGGCAGGAAAGGAATAAGATGATGAGAGATGGAGAAGAAAAACTGATTAGTTAAGTAACAAAAGACTGTCTCACACAAGAAAAGACTTTCTCACACACATGAAACGGTGGAAGTGGGAATGCAGCCATTTGTGGTCTTTAAGCTTGGATGAATTCCAAATGCGCTGTAATTATTCAGCTAGTTGACTGATATTTTATGTGGACATTTTCAAATGTGAAGCTACAAGTGGGACTCAAAAATATGAGGTAAGGTAAGGTAAAAAGTAAGTGCGAATGAAAGGAGCCAGAAGACTTTCACCAACAGCAGTTCAGAGGACTGAGTTAGATTATTGACACTGCAACGACGTCAAACACGGGCAACAATTTTCTGCAGCAATTACAATCACTGTCAGAAACATAGATCATAAAAAAGGAAAGGGACAAATCCCCTGGGAGGTGTTTTTTCTTTGTCTACAAGGTGCCATATTGACAGAAACTGATACCATCCAACTCTGGTTAATCCAAAGGGGAAAAAAATGGACAGAATAAGTAAGCCTGGAAGCTGTCTGAAATAAAACCATCTCAGCTAGTTTACCACCAGTTAGCTACTTTAGTTTGACCTGCTAGTTCATGCTAACTAATGATACTAGCCAATGTTAACTGCTTAAACTGCTAACCACATTATCAAATATGTCATCATATTTCCGAATTTCAGATATAGCTACCACAAAGGCATCTGAAACACATACGGCTGCAGCTGAAACGAGGACTGGCAGAATTCCAGTGTAGCGCTACCGGGAGTGTCAACGGGACGACACTAGGCTTACTCATAGATTTTGGGTCCACTGGAATCTGTTTTTGTCCTAGGATGCTAACAAGTGTTACTTCCCATTCATTCCTATTGAATTTGTCTATATGTCCTCAATCCCGTCGTCGGTAACAAAACAGCATTTGAAACAAGCCGACACCAGGATCGGGTGAGCTCCAGTCGAGCGCCAGGAGAACCCTCCACGAGGCAACATTTCGTAAAATGATCTTGACATTTTGCTCCTTAGGGCTTTTCAGACCTGGGTCCCAGTAGAGGTCCAGGTGAAGTTAGTACGTCTAAAAGCGTGCATGCCAACCTAGAGGGTGGCGTGGCTGATGGATTCAGTTGTTTCCTGCTGCTGCCATGGCAAGCAGCCAACACGCTGGAAGCCATTCACCAGTTAGCTCAGGTAGCAGTTGTCATGAATGTGAAATCTTACTATGAAAACCAACACTGTTTTGTTGTTTTTGTTTTTGCCATTCTGTAAATATGTTTATTTCTGCAGCATAGGCCATTTTGACATGGGGGATTTGGAGTCAGTGGTGAATGACTCGCTTCTCGAGCCACCCTCTAGTCGAGGAATTTCAGTTTCCTTTACTTTCAAGCTGATCCTCGGTCAGAAATCATGATAAAGCAGAATGACGCAAAAAATAGTTGGCATTAAATTAACTTGAACTACTTGACAGACTTTTGAGTTGTTAAAGTAAAAAACATTAACACAACTTTCCTTAAAATATATCTAAACAACCGGATGAATTACCTCAGAGTTGCAATAAAATGTAGAAAATGTATTTAGTAACATCTCAGCACTGGCTGCGGCAGCCATCCCACTCATTTTTGCTTTGCATTTGCGTCAGCTTTCAGAGTCGATCCAGACATAAATATTACTCAGTGTTTGACGTAGTCGCAGCCTTGTCATCAGGGACCGCGGAGACGACAGGCAGATTGACCAGAGACACAACAGGCCGGCATTTGGGTCACTGTACAAACAGGGACAGGTGATCAGAAACAGATGCTGAGGTGGACATCCAGCCCACGAGCAGGACAGACACTTGATTTGACGAGTGGGGAACCGACTGACGAAAGAAACCCGCTGAGAGACGAGGGTGGATGAGAGGCCTCCTGCTGCTTTTTCAGAGACAGACAACTTAGGGGAATGGAGCTGAGCTTATATCCCCCTGCGACTGTCACCGTCTGAGACGGCACCGCGGCTCTGGGAAGATTTGGGAGGAATTTTCAGGAGGCAACATGTGGTGTTGTTGAACTGACTGGGCTCCCAAAACATTATATCCCTTTCAGCTGCCAATCAAATGGTGTACTAAGCCTGATGACGCTTAAGTGATTACTTTGTATGACCCCAAGCAAACTGTGGTCAATGGGTGTCTTTCAAACTGAAGCACTCGGCAAAACTGAATAGCACCACACAAACAGAGTATGCTTTGATTCTTTTTCTGCCTAGTGTAGTGTAAAGATAAATTGTCTGCTTAGAGGGAATGGAAATGGCTCTTGGAAAATATGTGACAGTCATGTGTTCAGACTTCAAAGTACATGACACAAAACTTTACTGCTGTGTGACCTTTTGGATTTCCACAACTAAGAAGTGTGACTGCAGGAGGTTGCTGAAACCAGATGATTTGAGGAAAAAATATAAAAAAAGAGAGAGACTCTTGAAATATGAGAGCACGGCCAGTGGGCCAGAAAGAGGAGAGTATTTCATTCTCCTTTTTAGATGCTGAGTTCATGTTTTTAACTAGTTCACTGCCACTCGGTGAAAGAAACCGTAGATGAGGATAGGAGAGAGGGAGGAAGAAGAAAATATGAGCACGGTAGAGGAGAATTGAGTCAGTAAGATGGAGATTGATGACAGATAGGAGAAGGAGAAAAGGCTTACAGGATGGGAAAGAGGGGGCCGGTAATCCCTAAAAAACTCAGCAATAAGAACGAGAGACAGAGGGAGTCGTCTGAGACAGAGATGAAGAGGTAAAGGGATAGAGTTGGTGCAACAGCGAGCCCCGGCGTAACCTTCCCCACCATCCCCACTCAAGGACAGAATGTCATCTGTAAACTGTATCCGTTCCCAGATGGCTTATCTGCAGTAAACTAGTGTCCAAAACAAAATCATATTCATTGCTTCTCAACCCACGTTATCAGTGAAACAATCCTTGGAGGGCATAAAAATTTCCGACTCCCCATAAGCAATGACTGCTGTTTGGATATGCTGAGGCCATTTTTTTTTGTTGTTGTTTCTAAGTCCCTTGGTGTGTAATAAAAACAAGTTCTTGTCTGGTGATGTACAGTACGGTTCCTCGCCAGTTTTAGTTCAACATCCACTCTCTAAAGATCTCTGTAGACCCGTGAAGGAAACAGTTATTCTCATTGTGAGTTCGGAAGCTTAATATAAAATCTTGCTGATATTTACAAAAGGTATCACGTTCAAAATAACATCCGTGTGGAGTTTTACTCGTCCCTCCTCATGTTTCATCGAAAGGCCACAAAAGTGCGCCCAACAATTCCAACACTTTGGCAACCACCAACAATCTTCAGTCTAAACAAACATTATTTTCTGTATATTTTTTGTAATGCCTAATAATTACTTTCATGCTCTTAAATGCTAATCACCTTTCGTAAAAATATCTCAAATCTCTCTTGACAGTTTAGGCGTGTCAGCAGTTAAAGAGTGTAGGCATTTTACAACATGAAAGAAAACAATCCGGATCCCATCAAAATCAACCAAGTTCTTTTTTGGTCCAGGCTCCACCTCTCTAGTAACTTTCATGAAGATGAGCTTGCAGGTTTTACACAACCTTTCTCCGAACAAATGACAAAGATCACATACTCCTCGCCTGGCTAGCCATCCTACTTCTTTTCCTCTTTGAAAGAAAGATTTAATCTGGTTCCTTTAGGTTTTACTTTCATTTCCGGGATCAACAGACCAACCAACAGACATAGAAAAAAAACGACCTCTAGACATACAAACAATCACAGAAATCAAGCATGTGATGCAGGATGAGCAACAACCATACCAGTATCAAAAAAAGATGTTCAAAATAACTTAGAGTGGAGTCAGAATGTCGGTTTTGCAATAAAAACTTGTCAATCCGTGGTGCTCTCAGTCATGTATGTTTTTTTGATTGGCTCTTGAATTCTCTTGGATGTAGCCTGGTACGAGACCCTTTTCACAAAAGTGAATGGAAATGGCCAACCAGGCTAACATACTCCCATATTGGGGGGTGGGGTGACTGTAAATCCCCCCTTTAAAGAAATCATCAACCGTTTCAGCTGAATCCCTCAAAGCAGAGGGGTCATCACAGCAGATCATAGTCTGCACTTTCTGCTGCAACAGGGAAACACACACACCCATTCAGCTAACCTATATGTTTTTTTTCAAACTGTGGAAGGAAACCTACACAAGCTTGGAGAGCATGCAAACTCCACAAGACCCAAGAATCGAACAAGGAACCTTCTGGCTGAGAGGTAACAGTGCAAACCACTGAGCTTCCGCCTTTAAAGCGATAACACAACTTAAATTTGGCTGGATGCGTTTCTACTGTCTGGAGATCTCCCGAGAAATTTCAAAGACCACAGAGTGCTTGTGCGTTCGCGGCTCCACTTGTAAAAATATCCACCTGGCAACAGTGCAGCAAGTACACGTCTTATAGTGCAGCACGGGCTCATATAATCAGCAGCTAATAACGTCACGCTGGGAGTTGCTGCTCCAGCATAAATCAATGGGCAAAATAATTGCTAATACACTGGTTATTGATTAGAGTGGCCGCCGCACACTCATTTTCTGGGGCTACTGTGGCAAAGCACTAACGCACTGACAAGGGTAAAGTGCTATTTCTCAAAAAGGCGAGGAGACAGACAGCTGGGCAGGAAAAAAATGACTACAGGGCCTCGGCAGTAATTCTTAATTGACACCTGTCAGAGCGACGACAGCAGTCACAGCTGCTGCAGGGGAACATCTCCCCAAGTCTTGTTCATCTGTCACTTTTAATACCTTTTCTTCACAGCCCCTCTTTCTCTCCCTCTGTTGTGCTCTCCACCTCACCCGCACCCACGCTCTCCCACCCCTGCTGCACACCAGATGTTCAAGACTGGTTAACAGAAGCAACACAAGTCCAAGGCCAAACAGTACAGGGCATCCGGTGGTAACCCAGACACAACAACACCATTTGGAATGACTCCTTTGTGACTCAGAGGCCTTTTTTTCTCCCAGCAACTTAAGTCTTAGTCAAGTATTTCAAGGCTTATTGCAATGAGACGCAAAAGGCACTGTCAAATTTAACATCAAGTAGAAAGAATAATAAAAAAAAAAACATGAATAAATTCAGAGAGAACACCAGCTCTTTTGTTAACTTAAGACAAGCGGGACCGTGACAGTGGATGACAGTGTCCACCTGGTACACGGTGTCAATCACTCAAGGACAAACACGGTGAACATGCACGGAGGTAACACACGTTCACGGTCAGACCACACATACACTCGAGACTGCAGCACCTTAAAATAAATCAATAAATCAGAAGACAACAAAACAGAAGCGTTGTGCATGTTTATACCACATGGTGGCCCCCGGAGGACACGCAGGTCACTGAGCGAACCCCAAAACTTACGATCAGTCATGATTTAAGACAAAATCATGTTTCTCTGATCTTTTTGGCACACTCTGGCCTTCCTTGATACTCAGCCCAAGTGATAAAAATTCATATCACTTAGCTCGACTTTGGAGGTCTGAAACTTGGTGGGAATTTTACAAAATCGAAAACTTTTAAGGTTTACTTATATCTAATAAGATACTTGAAATCTAATACTTGAAAATAAGCTTTGTAAAATACCAAAAGCAAGGACATATTACTTTAAGTAAAGTTGATCAGAAAATTAATCTGCTTTTTAAAAAAAGGGACTTTGTTATCAGATTCCACAGTGTGAAGATCTGGTGCTTTTCTTGTCAAACATGACAGAAACCTTGATCTCTACAGGCTCTGTGGTGTTGGTTAAATAAAATAAAGATGCATTTTTTAAACATCTATACCTGACGATCAGCACATTCAGCTTGTTTCCAGCAGTTAATCTGATTTCCTTTTGACTCCCCGACTCTTCATTCACTCTCTCGTCCTCTCAATCAGCTAGCTTTTTTTCCCCACTTCATTAGCAGGAAGCCTTGTCCTCCATGTATATCAACAGGTGCTTTGACCCTTTCTGTGACATTTATGTGAGTGATTTCATTCTTTTTATTAATTCGTGCCATTGCCTCACAACCCTAACCCCTCTGTGCATTGTGTATTGTACTTTCCTCTGCAGCTGTTTCGAAGTGTAACCAAGATATCTCTGAGGATCGGATGCAGGGACACTGCAGAGCAGAGATAACAAATGAGTGCTGGCTGCGTTTCGGAAAGCAGATGCTTGTGATTTTTATTCCTGCTAGAAAAGTCATTGTTTTCTTTTATTTCTTTGCCGAGGCTGCTTGAATGTAAATCCGGGCTTTTTTCCCCCCCGTTTCCTCTGAACCTCATTAAGCTCAGGGATAGTTTTACCTCGCCCCTGCAACGCCGAATGCCTCAACATCGTCAGATGACTGGCGCGTCTAATTCCCACATATTTTCAATTCGACCCTCTCTTTTCCGTAAGAGCAGTCATCGATCTTCATTTGTCACTTAACCTCCACGACGACGAGGACAGAGAGCAGAGTTGCATGTGTGCGTGTATGTGTGTGCAGATTAGCGCGTGTCTTCGAGTTCCTGGAGGCCTCCTGGCTCCGACGCCACATGCAAATGAAGCCACGGGCGCAGCGGAGTGTGTGGTGTAGCAAATACATCCACTGACTCCTTCAGTCAATGTCACCTGTTAATGACACTTCACATAGACTGCATTATCACTGGATCTGAATATTCCACATACCAACACATACACATGCACAAAATCCTCATCTTACTCGGTGATCCAGTCACTCGCACACACACACATAAACACACAAACATGCTCTGTTGTCATCCACAGACTTTTCGCTTCAAACAATATTTTCTCCTTCCTCGCAGCACTGCTTCACATCCTGACAAATGCCATTAAATTCTTTATCAGAAGCATCCTGATAAAACTAACACAAGCCTTTAATAGTCATCTTTCGTGCTCGCTTCTTGCTTGACAGCTGCCGTGAGCTAAACTCCAGCAGAGGAACACAATGCCAAATAATAACAACAACAAAATGTATTAATGCTGCTCGCCTTAGAACTTTGTTCCTGTTCTGTCAAACAAACCGGAAAGCTGTTAGCAGGAAGATCAGAGGGAAAGTATTCATGGTGAACTGTTAAGATCTACTTCCACTGCGAGCTGCGAGGCTACTCAGTCGGAATTAGACATTTCCAAATGTCGAGCGACACTGTAAGCAACCTCTGTTGGTGTGTGTACGCTGGAAAAAAAAAAACGAGTTGATTTCATCAAGCTTGCAGTTTGCAAACCTGACACCTTGCTGAATTTGTCAGCAGTAATCTGAGGACCCGTCACTGATCTGTCAGCTACCTGGATAATTAGGGACCCCGGCTAATGATGCCGACAAGAAAAAGGAAGGCTCCGCCCCCCTTGTAGTAATTAAGAGACTCGTTCTGAGGTGGCGTTACTTTAGAAGAGAAGAAGGTGCCCGCTGATGTCAGACAAGAAGCTCGCGAGGCAAAGCAATGCCCCTGAGTCTTGTTTTAATCTGCTCATTGTGGCCTGAAGCTGAACATTTGTTGTCCAGAGCTTTAATTCAGCATGAACTGAGCCAGGTTACAAACAGATCAGTGTAATCTGGTAATGATTTTTTTTTTTTAAAAAAAAGAACTGCATCTGTAGTCTGTGATTGCAGCCCGACTAGTGTGATTTATGCTCTGGGAGGTGAGCTCGCTCAAATCTGGCCGGTTACCAAATATTTCTATCACGACAGGAAACAAAAAGCTAATTACTGTCTTCAGGTTCACATTTCCACACGGTCACTTTCTCCTCCATCACGGCCTGCAAAAGCACTGCCCCTGCAGTTAGAGGCTGATCCCTCCAGCTGCACCAAAGACATCGAAACTAAAATGTATAAATGTAAACAGAAACATGTTTCACCCTCAGTTAAGTGCGTGATCACCTACGCTACCATCTCCAAACGCTGCTCCGTCCCACTGTGGACGGAGCTGCCTCGTCTCTCCCTCCCTCAGAAGAGCTGAATGTTGTCCAGGGAAGGAAATACAACTGCTGCCCCTTTTTTCTTTCTTTTTTTTTTAAGCTAAAGCTTTTTTAACTCCTGTAGAACAAACTCAACACAGTGTCAAACTGTAATCACAGCGAGACTCTGAGTGATTAGTTGACAGATTCATTACTTAAGAGTGACAGTTTTTGATTTAAGATATTGCAGTTGGCAAACTAAAAGCAAAAGCAGACGTGCAGCAGCACCATTAATTTAGCGGCAATCACAGCAGTGACCTCAGCATCAAGGCGAGTTCGGTTATGGCTTCTTTGTGTGTCCTATTATTCCCCATCTGCTAATTAAACTGCAGTAATTACTGCTGATCTCACTGTAATACAGAACGTTGTCATATTTGAACACGAAATAGCTCCAGTCTGATGTGAATTCAGTTTCTGTACCCTGCTAGCAGTAGATGTTTAAAAAAATAATGCACTCTCAGGGTCATTTTCAGTTTTCTTGAGTTTTTAACGAGTTCATGGATTAAGGTCATGCCATTATGAGAAAAAAGAAAAATCTGATTTATCATTAGTATTGATAGCAGATCAAAGTCTAAAAATGACCAATTTATTGCATTAAACTAAAAAAACAGCTCTGACATAGCAAAGCAACTCAACCCAGAGGATTTTATGCATGATAAACGACTTAATCGATTACAAGAATTGTTGCAACATTTTGTTGCATTAATTAATCATCAAATCATTTTAGTGCCAACCTGACTGCACGTAATCAAAAGCAAAACTGAAAGTGATCTGTTCATGTAAAACGTGCAGTTTGAGAGACGAGTTGGATTCTTGTTTCTTTGGTTTTTTTTCTTCTGACTTTGACCCCCTCTGTTATTATTGGTGTTGCTTCATGTCAGTGGGAAATGCATCCACATGAGCGCACCTCAGTATAGGAAGACAACAATAATGCATGAAAAATAAAAAAATCCTGAAAGTGACGATAAATGACTGCAGCAAAAGCCTCTGCTGCTCAAATTGCACCGCACTGAACCCAACTGCCAAAACTAACAGATGCAGTAATTCGGTTCCAAATGAAAGAACACTGATGTATTGTCACTGGTCATAAAGTAGATAGGGTACAGCGCCATTAAAGGGTCTAAAATCACCACTGTGACTGATGAAACAGAGCCCATTCGAAATGGCCCACAATAAGCCGTTGAAACGTCTCTGGCTCTCCGAGGAGCATATGCAACATTTTGTTTTAGTGCAACTCCAAAGTGGCAACTCTGGGGTGTGGAAACGACCGCTAGCGCGCTGTATAAAAGCCAGCGTTTGAAGGTGTGGAAGCGGCCTCTCAGACACGTATCTATCAGTAGAGGCGTTACAGTTTTTGACCATATGTCCAGCACTGGAAATAAAACAGAGAGGAAAACCTGCCAAGCTGGGAATGACCTCTCACTGAACGTGATGTATGCGTCTGTCAGAAAAACAGACAATTAGATCAATATTCAAAAGCCGAGCCGGAACGGGGCCACCTCAGAGCTCGGCCAAATGACCAGGAGGGACTGGAAAACAGACAAAAGAAAAAAGAAAAAAAAAAAAGGAAAAAAGTGCCAAAAACAAAGAGACGTCAACGTACAGCATTTCACCGTGCAACCTTGTTCTTCAAGCGTGTTTCTCTCCATCTATCACTAAAGCCTCGCGTCAATTAGAAATTACAGCTCCAGCGAGTTCAAAGTCTCTCCGGCAGAACCTTGATTAAGTCTGCTTAACCTCACATTTCCATCGCCTGCTTAACATTCTGCAGCTGTTTTATTCAGCTTTGGTCATTACTGCATGAACTTCAAAGACTCCTTTTTCTCGTCATTTGGAAACGCATGTCAGTCAAACTCTCTCTCTCTCTCTCTCTCTCTCTCTCTCTCTCTCTCTCTCTCTCTCTCACACACACACACACACACACACACACACACACACATAAATCCCCAAGGGACATCAAATGGATTTGGGAACACATGCGATTCTGGCTCCTGAACAGTTCACGCCTAGTGGCGACAACATGCAGAAGGCCTGACAGTGAAAAGGCAGAAGAGAGGTTGCTGGAACTGAATTTCTGCAAACTTACAGAAAATTTACAGAAATAGTATAATCATCAATGTTTTATAACGTTTAGCTTAAAAAATTAAAATTATTCAGCGTGCATTTGTACCTCATTTTTTGATACATTATCTAAAACATGCCTAAGTACTTTAATCAGATAGTATTAGTTTTTATTTAACATCGAGGGACCTAAATTCTGTTTGTTGACATAGAAAGTAAAGTTTTTTTTGTAAGTTCGCTGGCATCACTCATAAAATCTTTTCCAGGACAAAACTGTGCTGCCATTTTGCACGACTTGTCTCCTCACTGTTTGTGTGTGTGTTTGTGTTTAATGTGAGATAGACGAACTTCTTGCAACGTCTTTAACATTTGTGGCAGATTTATGCCACTTCCTGCTCCTCAGAGACGAGCAGAGGTCAGGCCCAGACACTGGAGTGGCCTGATTACCCTGCAGAGCTGGAGGACCATCTCTGAGTGAGATGGCCCTGTGTGATCTGGCTATGCCCCAGCACCCCCCCTTACCCCCCCCCCCCCCCCCCCCCCCCCCC
>JAOWBL010000003.1:2975740-3026290 GCA_028564865.1 Zenarchopterus dispar
GGGGGGGGGGGGGGGGGGGGGGGGGGGTCGCCTGGCGCATGCGTGTCTGCGCTGGAATGATTTACTGATGTTTATCAGGAATGAATAGATCAAAGGCACTCGCATGACAGGCGATCAATCAAGCATCAAATCAAGGATGACAATCCCTGAGCGGAACATAAGCTGAAAAAAGGAAACTTTTTTTCATTTCTTTCTTTTTTGTTAATACCATGCTGACACTAGCACATCAAACACGCTCTTCTGTAAAAGTGTGATCAGATGAGCGGCGTTTGGAGAACTTGGATGGAGTTTTTAAAGCACTGGGACGCCTTCACGTCGCCCGGGAAAAGTTGGCACTGGATAACGCTCCCATTAATTAAACGGGTTCTTGTCAAAACAAAAACTCCGTAGTTTAGCAAAAAAATAAACTTCGTAGAAAAAAAAATGAGCAACTAGGATTCAGAAAACTTGCTTATACATGCAGGTCACATGTATTACACAACGGGGCGGAGAGAGAAAAAGAGGACTATTTAGTTAAATTGTCCCACGTCTTGTTTGTTGATTGCTCTGTAAACTTATCTATAAACGCGCCGAGTCCTGGCGTTGTACTGCCCTAAATGGGTAGTGCATAAAGTGTGTGTGTGTGTGTGTGAGTGTGTGTGTTCCCATTGCCGGGGCTTACCTGCTGAGCGCCGCGGTGCTTGCTGCTTTCTCCTCGGCATGCTGCTGCAACACTTTCCGCCTGACTTTTCATGCAGAGATCAGAAAAAGCGGACAAGCTGGAGAGGAAAGCGCTGCAACGAAGGAAAAGCGAAGCCAGTGCGGGTTCCTCGGCTCTGGTTAAAGTGGAGATATCCCTCGCTGGCTGAGGCAGACTTTGTTTTTTTGTTTACTCTATGCGTCGTTTTTTTTTTTATTACAAGTGTCCGGAGAGAAAACCTTACAGATAATTAAGAGGAAGCGACGTGCGTCCGTTAACTTCTCCCGATCACAAAATAGAAAGAAAAAAGAAACAGATGGGGTGAAAAAATAAAAGTAATCGCAGGCTGGATGTGGTGAAATCGGCGGAGAGCTTCAGTCTTTGGGGCAGGGACGTGGAGAGCTGCGTCGGACCTCCTCGTACCGCTTTTCCATCTAAATCTGTCCCCACCTTCTCTGGGCTGTCACATACCTCTGATAAGAGCAAAACGACACAAAGCTGACCCCTTCTTCTTGCTTTCTAAACTCACTCGGGGGTGAAGATGAGCCCAAACGGCGGTGGAGCGCTCCTCTCCGTCCGCGCGGGTGCCAGCTCCAGCTCCAGCTCCGAGCTCCGCGGCTGAGAGGAAATCTGGGAGAAACAAGGGGAAGAGTGACCCGTTAACGGGAAGGCTGTGTGTCAATCAGTCAAGTGCAAGGGCGGTGAGATATCCCCCCCTAACCCCTCCCTGCAGGAATCAACTCACATCCACCGCTCTCTGATAACGAGATACTCACATAAACCGTCCGACTGTCAACAACGGACACTTGAAATGTGTCAGAAACTCCTGGAGCGCGCAGGCCCGTCCGTCGAGACGCAGACCCACTCTCGGTTCTGCCTCCTTGTCGCTTCCCGTTGTTGTTGTTGCTTTTTTCCCCCCCTTTATTTCTAACAGTTTGTTTGGAAAGCGCACGGAGCGGCCCCTGGGTTTTGTCCGCAGTGGAAATGCGCGCACGTTGGTGATGCGCGGTGCGTGCGTCCAGACAGCTCCCACTGACAGACAGACACATCCAGCTGCCTTTCCGGCCTCTCCTTTACTCCACCCCTCCGAACGAGCGTCACCCTGACAGTCAGAGCCCACCTGTCAATCTGCAGCTCTCATTTGCTCTCCGGGATGCCGCCGGTTTCTGTCGAGGAAGGTGCGTTCACGTGCGTGGGGGGCGTAAAAGGGAAGACGAATTTGTCATTTAAAGAAAAAAAAAAACAAGAATGACAACTGTCGTGAAAAGTGTATGTGAGAAAGATTCGGTGAAATAGTCAACGTGGCTGCAGACATCATTAATCAGGTTTTCATTTATTGTTTTCATTGTCCAATAGTCAAAACATAAGCTGTCTAAAAGCTCAAAAATCTGTTAAATGTTCATTATTCAGCTGCACGGCGCAGTCGGGGCTGGTGCGTCAACAGTTAAGGGGACCCTGACAAATAACCAAACAATGAGCCCCCAAAATCAGCGGCAGAAGATTTTTTTTAGCCCCACATGAAGAGTACTGTTTTTAAGCTTTCTCTACCCTAAAATCCAATTTTACAATAACTCTATCTGCCCGCTTTGGTTTCAAGCTCAGCACAAGTTGATGCTCCAGTGTTTTTTATCTGTTTGGACTGCGTTTGGTGCGCGCTGCGGATCAGCAATGGGCTACGTCTCAAACTTTGCAAAAAAAAAAAAAAAAAAAGATTTTTGGTGACCTCTTTAGTGGGACAAAGGAGGCTGCGGATCGATTCGTTACACCTTTTTAGTGAGTCCTCTGGAGAAGGGGAGGGGCTCCGAAACCACCAGAGGCTCCATTAACAGCCTGCTCTCCATCCTAACTACTATCCAGCGTGTAAAGTGTTTATAAAAAGCACGCAACCGGGCTAACGTTATCTCAAATGAGGCGGCGCGATACTGCAGAGTCAAGCGGGACGGGAAATGAGGAGATTTTCGTCTTTTTTTAATTTTTAATTTTTTAAAAAGGTGCAGCGATAATCGCAAGGCAACTTTGTTGGCATGGAGATTTGGCACCGTGAGCATTCTTCAGTCAACCATCTGGACTTTTCTTAGTTCTTTTCTTATTTCTTTTATTAATACTCGGTTATCTCGGCTTCACCGGCTCCTCTCTGGACCGCGACCAGAGAAGAAACAGGATTTTAAAACTTTCTGCGAACCGTCCTGGTTTCACGGTTTCCGGTAAGTTTCTGCATTTATCCCTCGGTGAGCATGAAGAATGGGACGCCTGGCTGCTGTCTGCGTCCTTGCAGACGTTTTCGAGCTGTCCACACCAGCTGATGATGAGCTGAGCCGTAAACGTGTCTGAGGTGGTTTATAAGGGTATGTGGTAAAATAAATACCAAGTACCGCCCCAAACATCTGTCTGTCGCTGTCTGTCAGAGCAGCCTGGCCGCTGATTGACGGAGCTGACTGACGTCACCAATACTTCCATCCCGAGTGAGTGTCAAGCTGCAAAAGGTAAATTCAACACTAAAAATACATTCCTTCTATATAAAATGCTATGCATATAAATGTTTTAGTTCTTGTGGGTAAACATAACATTAGGGCAAACCTCTTCTTCAGAAGCAACACTTTTGTTTTTGAAATTGTGTCCTATCACACCTTTTCCCATCTACAGTAACCTCTTACTGCTTTACCCAACCACTGGAACAGCTACTTTCATTTTAAGTCGACATTTTTCTTCCAACCCACTACCTCGGAAAGCTCACCCAGAGGAGAAAAAAAAAATCAGTTTCTAATTCCAGGACATGCAGAGATCAAGGAAAACCTGGCATCAGAAATAATATTTTAGTCAACTCAACCTTGGTAGAATCTGGACTACAAGGTTTATTCAGTATTATTCAGTTATTGACGACAGCTGAGTGAGGAGGGCTGGGTCTGCTCTTCTGAAGGTTGCAGGCTTATTCTGTGAAAGATTTGATCCCAGGCCAGCAGGGGGGGGCCTTTGGTTCGAGAAGCGAGAGCAGTGGCCATCTCTGCAGGGAAATGTCAGAACATCAGCAGGATGTCTTCAGATTAGGAAGACACTTTAATGCCCAGTTTTCTCCTATTTTATTGCATTTTATGTCTTTAAAGTAAACACCCATCTATTGTAATCTCCTTTAGTACTCATAGCTGAATTTCCACAACATGACTAAACATTGACCACATGTTGAGTCTACCAGTGACTTTGAGAGACAAGCAGCACGGAGTGTTTCGGTCCCTTTTATTCAAGCGGCCATGGTCAGGTGCGGCGCCACAAAAGCCGACCACACAAACAGTTGTTACCTGCCACCCACAACTTGTACACGTGAAGCTCTTCTACGTAGCCACGGAGTACTGACAGCATGCTGAAATGTCGCCCCGTTTCCTTCCCTCTCTGTGTGAAGACACGCCCCTCAGAGCGGGCTAGAACATCCGGGCAGTCCTCACCTACATCTAAGTACATCACACTTTTGTCTCTGTCCTCTTTCTCTCCAGGCCTGGCTGAAGTTGGTACCACGGTAGTGCAGAAAAGTCCTGCAGGTTGTCAAACCAGGTGAGGAAGGAGCTGACATTTTCAAACCTATTTGGGCAATTAATCAGAAAGAATTATTTCACCCTTTTTTCCCTCTTTTTCTCTCACTGAGAAACACTCAAATAATAGTATGCATAGAATGTATAAAATCTTCGATTTCTCATTATTTTTCTGCAGTTTTTGAAATAATTTGTAAAAGTCCAAACAGCAGCCAAAGCAATAGGATAATTCTGCTTGAATCCTTTAGTGTGCCCTTTTTTGTTGCTGCTGTTGTTACTTTGGCCATCAAATATGCGAAACGCGTAAATCTTCAGTTCTGAAAAGAGTCCACAACCACCGCGATTCCAGTCCTCTCTCCCCGTTTCTTCTCCTCTTGTTTGGCCATCTGTTCTTCATCTCTACAACTACGTCCCCTCTTCCTCATCAACGCCACAGAGAGATCCTCAAGCGATTCACTTCCATCCCCCACCCCCCGATTTTTTGAAGGAAAACTCATTCTGCACCGAAATAAATGCGTGTCAGAGACTAACGCAGCAACACGATTGAATTTATTTATGTTAGTAGTTGTGAAACTTTGCTCGTCGTTTTTTTTTTTTTTAAATTTTGCAGGAATTTTAGTCATGTCAATTTGGTAAAAGGTCAGATTTTGAACTAGTATGCTGATTTTACAAGAAAATAAGAAAAAAATACATCACATCGACAAAAGCCATGGATTTAATGCCCTCCTGTTATAATGTATAAATAATTGATCCGCTGGTGTGTATTTCAGTCTGTGGCTAACCACCTGAGCATTTTTGCAGCTCCCAGCCACTGATGTGAATAGTTTGGGTTGCTCAGGCGTGCAAGCCTGAACGGTGAGCCACAAAACCTGCCGAAAGAGGTCTCATGTTGTTCAACGCTGACAATTCGACTTAAAAATATACCCATGGAGGACTGAAGCCGAATAGTCATTTCTCTGGGTGTCACTCAAAGAAGTAGATGTCTGGCATGATGAAAGTTTCCAACTTAAGATAATACTTCCACATCCAGCCTTGAGTAATCTTAAATCAGTGATGAGGCCTATCAGATCCCAGACACTCATTGACAGGCTGGATATAAGAATATATAGTAAGAAATTAATAAAGAACAGGCTCTAACTTTGACACGGGCCGTATCTCCGCATCTATCAGATAAGACTGCATAATTAAAATGCCAAATGTGAGGATGGAGAAGGAAAGAACGGAGGGTTTTGATATTTTACAAAGATTTACTTTTCTTCCTCTTGTTTAATGTGACTTAAGGACGATATGTTGCCGTAGTTTTGACAATGCAATTAAAGGTTTGTAATCCCCACCTGAGCAGTTTTTTTTTTTTTTTTTTGATTGTGTCAGGTTGGACGAAACGTGATGAAATGCCGTGAAGCGGTGACAGATGCAAGTTCATTAAAAGGATTCGAATCTCTGAAGGATTCGAGGTGTTATTTTGCCAAGACGAGAAAGCTGAGCCGGGAGAAACAAACTTCTCGGGGAAAAAAAAAAAACTGTTCAGTAGGACATTTTCAGAACTTTAGAAAGAAAAAAAAACAAAATAACCTTGAGTGAAGAAACATTTCTTGTGTTTTTGCTTCATTTAAACATGAGCTACATTACATACCAAACTTTATCAAGACAAATGTGCTGCTTCCTGGAAGAGCATCAGCAGTGAAAAACCAGACTGGGCCGAGTGAAGTGACACATTTCACGTTTCAAAATACCAACCTCTCTGACATGCACACACACTTCCCTCTCCTCCTTCCTTGCTTTTTGTTTTCTCTGACACGTGCACACCAATTAGCATTTTTCTGCCATTAAGGAGGGGGGGAAAAAAAGCATCCAAATGTTTATCTTCCGAGCTCTTTTTTTTTCCGACAAGGGTGTTTTTGTAAGACTGTGAAAAGAAAAAAAAAAAGTGGAATATTATCCTCAATGTTAACATGATCCCTAAAAAAAAAAGAAAAAAAAAAACAGTTTTGTCTTGGAAACTGACGTGACAACACATCCGCTTGTGTTTGTAACCAATTCTGGAGGATTCTTAACTCTAGTGACGCCCTGCAAGCCCGCTGAACATTTTCATTTTCTAAATGTGAGGCCCTCCTTTTTGATCCTTTTGTGAGATTAACACAACAGTCTCAGAAGGATAACATGCCCAAAATGTGTAGCACTCAGCGAAACAGTAAGACTACAGCTGGAAGTCGAGTCTTTTTGTCATCAGTCCTCTTGTGTGTCAAATAAGAGCATCCTAATCTTCAGCTTTACTCCTAAATTTAAATCTGCGGATCTCAAATTGCACAGATCCCTCGCTGCGGGCTTCGGCTGCTGAAATCTGTCACAGCCGCTGGTGTGCGGTACATTAGTGGAGAAAATGCTCTTAAAAAGGGTTTTTTTTTCTGACATTAACATGACTTGTGTGCATAGCGCCTGAGATCTGTGTAGTTCCAGGCGTATATTTATGAATAGGAACCTTTAATTAGGGCTTGTGTTTCCTCCCTAGTCACATTGAGGGATGGTCCTCACCGACATTCATTAATGATAATCACCAAGAGCGATGGCATAGCTACAGGCCATGTCTCAAGGGACCCGACACTTGAAAAGAAGCATTAAATTACACAGAGGGACTCTTTAATTGCAAAAAAGGAAAATATATAGCCATCATTGTTAAATATGATCTTTTGTAAGCCTGCACTGGTTCAAGGATTTGTCTACGGGGTTTCTTATCCTCACACGCTCCGATCTAGAGCCACATTTCTGATAAACCACCACAGAGCAGACCTTCCTTTTACTTATCACAAAGCAAGCTACATGTTTAGGTACATGGTAGTTTTATGCATTGTTATTCTGCTGCAAATTCAGGCTTTCTCAAAGGTAACATACCAAACGTTCCCCATTTTCAGTGTATTCAGTGTGACTTGTGAAAAATAAACACAACTGCTGTACATTCAGGGTCTTAAATGTGCGTCTGAGGATGGAGAGGAGCTGAATAGAAAATAAGTCTTTTTCTTCACAGATCCTATACAGTATTATCTTATTTCTCATAAAATAATCTTGATTTAAAGTTGTGCATGAACACACAGGCTCATACATAAACAAGCACACACGGCCAACCTACTGACCTACAGTAATTGCTCAGTCTCACTCAACTAATTAATCTCACCTGACTTAACATGCTGACGAGGTTAGGTAGGTGACATTCACCGAAAATCATGTCCTCTATTCCCTCTTTTTTTTCTTTTGATCATTTGTAATCTGTCTTATTCTCTGCCTTCCTGTCTCTCCAACTTTGTCTTTGTTCTGTTTCTTTTTTTGTCTTTTATTACCCTTCTTTTTCCATTTCTGCTTGCATTTTTCCTCAGTTTCTCCGTCTGTGGTTTTCTTTCCTCCTCACCGGATCGTGCCACGCATGAACCCGAATAGAGAGCACAAGTTGGCCCACATCTATTTTTACCTGTTATTGGATAGTGGCTGGGAGGGTGGGGGCTTTGCAGAGGTGAGAGTGGGCATGCTGGGAAAAGAGAGGATGGGGGCGGGGTCACAATGCTCCATTAATCAAAAAGAATGACACTCATGTCGTCCCTGACAACCAACCTGCCACCCATACGTCTGTCCCCCATCCCACCCTCCTCCTCCTCCTTCATCCCACTCAAACAGGACAACTTTAGTGACGGCGAGGGCGAAGAAGAGGAGAACATGAGGGGGAGGGGTGAGCGAACTTTATTAATCAACCATCTCGGATTAATTGTTATGAAGTGTCACCCATAAATTCTCCATTTGGATTTAATAATCTTGGAGGTAGACTTAACAATCCCTGTCGTGATTTGAGTTTTATTGAAGAGGCTGCAGAGGAAGAGAGGCAGAGGGAGGCAGAGGGAGAGAGAGAGAGAGAGATGCAGTGACACAAATAGCTTCTCAGCGGACAGTCCCTCTCCGCGTGACAGTTATGAAATACAATTATCAGCAAGATCTGCTTAAGAATTCATCAACTGCACCCCTGCCTTCCAAGGAGAGCCAAGGGAAAAAAAGAAATTCAAGATACAAAGCAAGTCTTAACTGATAAAACTTCTCTTTCCCTTGCAGCCCTTAAACTATCATTTCAAATCCTCTGTCCCAGACATGTTAAGTCACTGTAAAGGCATTGCTTTGAAAGTGCTCTGTGCTTTATATTATAAAACATAAATCATTAGGTAATCAGGGAATATGGTAAATGACACACCACATGCAAATCACGAAGATAGAAAGCAGTTTGTCTGAAATGTATCACCCGCTGGTTTGCATCAGGGTCAATAATAGCAGTTAATCTCTGCGCGCAGTGAAAATATACTGTCAGTGAATTGTACAACACCCTGTCAGCTCTCAAAAGTAACTGTATCATAAAACGTGCACGATTTCAATCAATTGTCATCTAATTGCGGCCATATCTTTTGAAATGAATGAAGAACAGCCACAATGTAGGTTGACATTATGCATAAAATTTGCATAGCTTTGCATATCGCAGCGCCATTAATGTTAGTTTTATTGGAGGCTGGTGTTTTCTTCCGCTGGCTGTCTTAAAGGAACATGGTCCAATACAAAACAATCCAGATGATAGTTGAGGCAGATTATTATATATATTTTTTTAGCTAATCATCAAGGCACTTAAACAAAGTGGAGCTAATTTCTTCATCAAAAGACCAGACTCTGTCGGTGTTTCTATCTCAGGACATTATTTTCTCTGATCTGGGAGAGTTGTTTCCTCAGAAAAGCAACCTGACAAAAGACAGATCTGAGAACCAGAGGAGCGGCTCAGTCTTTGTTCAGACTAATAATGGGAAGTCTTTATGTGACAATTTTTGGGAAACGCCAGAGAAGCTTGTTAAACATGTGCCTTTAACTAGATGTTGTCCCACCGCCAGATATCATCCTGATCAATGACGCCTCGGCTCGCTCGCTGAAAAACGGCGGGGAGCTGGATGCATGGTAAATGTTTTAGCCATCAACACTGCCTCATCCTCCGTCAGCCGACGGCATGGCCGATCCCTCACTGACTGCAGCCAGGCCTCAGCCCGGTTAAATCCAAGCCCATCTCCTCCCATCAGTAATTGCACATGTCAGCTGGTGATGTGTGACTCCTGAACGATTCCTTCACTTCCAGCTCATCCGTTTTAGGGAGTTAAGATCACTTATTCAATTAAATGGAGAAGAAATATTCAAATAATTTTCTGACACTCGAGCACCGCAGGAGGCTGGAGCACAGACAGCGTGTTTACTTGCACTTTGATAATGTAATTAAGATCATAGTGAAGCAACACAATTTACAACCGCCATGTTAACTATTTAACCAAGTTTCAGTCTATGACTTTAAACTCAGTCAAATCACACCAAAGTCAATTAATAGAGGCTGATTTCACATCAATCTTTCTAATTACAGTTGTCATTCCCATTTTGAACACCCGGAGAGAATGGAAATTGCAGGTCATAACAAATCTTCGAGTATATTTGGTTAATATAGTTATTTATAACTGTGCAAATACAATGAAGGTGTTCTGTCAGAACGTACATCTTCCCATTTAAGTTAGTCTGCTACACCTAAAAGCAGAGGAGAAAAATGCAAGCAAAAAAAAGATAAAGGAAAAAAATATGGAAGCCTTTTTTCTAGCCATCATTGATTTGTAGCTTTACTTTCTTCTTCAACACTGCACACAAAAAATATCTTTTCGTGCTTCTAAAATGGTATATGACTTAGGTTATACTGAGAATAAGCAAAACAGGAATATAGATGTTACAGAATTTTCTTTTGATGGGATTAGGTGTGTGCTGAGATCTTAGTTTACAAACAATTTTTCACTAAAAACATATATATTAGGGAAAAACAAACACGATCAACGTATGAAGTTCTGCTGCACAGCTGTGACCAAAATGGGTCAGTTTGACTGTTCCCACTGCTCCATTAAAGTGGATGTGAGCTATACTATGTGCAAACTGGCTAATTTATTATGAATTATTATGATTCATTTCATATTCTCCATTACAACCTTTTTATGTTCTTGACCAGGGTAACTATTCCTTTTTTGTAAAGTACTTCACAACCATGTTTTCACAAATGCTACATGAATAAAGTGCATTACTCTTATTATCATGTATGTGTTTTATTTTTAAGGTCTTATGAAATGCTATATAAGAGCACATCAAGTCATAGTAGGTATTGTTATATGGGTGTCCCTATAATTTTGACCATTTCTTATGTCTTAATGTTGTAAATGATGCATAGTAAGTGTTGAAATGACTGGACTGGGTGTGATATGAAGGCACAGAACTTTTATTACAAGAAATCATATACTAGGCATTACTTATAGATGTTATGGAAGTAACCGCGTGACATCACCTATCGGTTTCTGATGTATGCTTTGGAAGATTTTATTCTGGATCTTTCTGCATAACGCCATATTTGCAGGAACTGAATCTGCCCAAGCCTGGTTATTTAAAAATAAATGGGTGAATGGGCAGAACAAGTGGACTTGTAACCTGGCTGGAACATACCCGTCTTAGCTCAGTTGCCACAAATTATAACTGTTTTAGCTTGGCTTGTTTACCTCATGATGACCAATGATGCTTTTTTCTTTTTTGGCCAGTGACGCTAACTAATGTCACTCTACATTTTTTATGTCGATACATCCTCATTTTAGATGTTGCTACTGAAATGACACCTAAAACAAGTGCTTCTGGAGTTAAAATGAAGACTAAGAGCTCTTCTGGGATCTGCTCACTAACAGTCTGGGTCTGAGAGCGGCATTCTGGGATGTCGACTGCTAAGCAGCCATGGTTGCCAAGAACAGCTGTCAGCCTCAGCTGATCCTAGTGGCCGAGCAACTGGACCAAATCTGTTGGTTAGTGGTTCAGTTTGTCAACTTGAAAGGGTCCATGTGTAAAGGTTGCTAAACCGGAGAACCTGGCTGGTCTGGCTTCTGCAAGAGATGGAAACTCTCGGCAGTCCAGTTAATATCCTCTGGCTGCTTTACCAAGCTTACTCCTGAGCCCATCCTGGACAACCCTAAACTGGTTATAGTAGTCTGAAATAAAGGACAGTGCCCAGTTAGGTCTTCATTAACAGCTCATAAGTCAAGTTTACCAAAAAGTGCTAAGTAGCAAAAATGGCAGCCACGGAAACCATGGACAGACTGTCAATCAAAGACCCCTTCTCTAATTATGCATATTTTTGCTGCTAAAAATAATTTTACCTGATGAGATATATAAAGACTGCTGTATTTGTGAGATCTGAGACCAAATCTATTATTTCAGCCAGGCTGTAAACGTGTTTATTTCTGCTGCGAAGTTGAACAATTTAACACCCTGGGTTAAAGGAGATTGACCTGCTTTTGAAGCCGGCCTCTAGTGGTCAATTTAAGAATGAAACTTATTTTTTTCAAGCCGGATGTAGCCCCTGAGTATTATTAAAAGTAGCCAGACAGAGGGAAGCCTGGGCCTCACAGCACTGCCCTCCTACTCCTACTACCTAAATCTGGAAAAGTGGAAGTTAACAGACAGAAGCACAAACTGTATTAAGTAATTTTATTCAGAATAATTCCTCAAGAATATCAAGTAGTTTCTGTGAATTTACCATTGTCATAAAGATAATGTTGCTTTTCAAATACCCATAATAATCTTAACCCTTTTTTTTGCTGTGAAAGCAAGTAAATAATAATATTACTGTGAGACAAAGTTTACAAAGTACTACTAAGTGATCAAATAAAATTAAACAGAGCTTTTGGTTCACAAAGAACTGAACTTTGAAATAAGAGACCAATTTATTTTCCATTTCTAAACACATAGTCAATACTGGATTTCAGTCCCAGCCTGGTCGCCACTGCTGCTTTTACTACGTAGACAGGTGAAATTGGAGACATTAGCATGTCTGCTGTGCTTGTCTAAAGTCAGCATCAATCTTTAGAAATCAACGTGGAGGTCATAAATCCAGCTTAAGAGAAGTATTGATAAAAAAGTCAGCTGTATGCACATTTTAGCCTCAAAGAGACAGACTGTGGATGTAACCGTCTGTGTGTAACAGCTCTGCTGTGGCTGATGGAGTATCTGTGTGTTGCTTTTTAAACTTTCATCGCTCTGTAGTGACAGACCTTCTCAGGATGTGAGGTTTGAGTTTCCTTTTGAAAACATTGGGAAAACTAGATGGGGATTGTCTTGGCAAATTGTGAAGTACCAAATCTAGTTTTCCTCTGCTCAGATTTTAGGTGTGTGGGGACAGCCATCTCCTACTTCTGGCCAGGGAAATGAAAAGAGTAGTCATTTTGAGTACAATTACTCCAATTATGATTTTAAAAAAGGGCAGTACTACCAAAATGAGGAGCATCAGGATCTGCAAGTATTGATGTCTATTCAAACAGACTCCCAATTCATCTTTGTTGCTATGCAAATTCAGGTTTTGAGGCTGATGGAGACATCAGTTGTTGGATTGAGTTAGTTTTAGAGTGATTTTACCCTAGAACGCTCCTTATGTGAGACTGTAATTTCCAGAGGTGGGATGAATGTTATTAAAGGTGAAAAAAGACCCCTTATTAGATATTTAAGGAGACATCAGGTGAATGGGATTGAGGACTTCATTCAGTCAAAAAGGAAGACGGAGGAAGTGTAGCAGCAAACTCTGGAGTTTGCTTTTCAGAAATGAGAGAAATTCCCTAAAGAAAGACAGAAAGCCACAGCAGTAATGAACAAAAGTGAATAATTCATTCTCTTGGATGACCAGCCCCTGTCATTCATGGAAAATGTCAAATTTTGCTGCTTAATTGATTATTTGAATATTTGGAGCTGCGGTAGAGTTGACTGAAGGCTTGCCAATCCAGAGGAGTGTGAAAAATGCTCTGGTGACATTCAGTGGTCATTCTAGGCGAGAAATAAATATATTTATTTAAAAAAAAATTATTAGGCTGAAATTGGATTGTACCTGCTTCTGGCAAAGCTCTGGTATTGGAATCCGTGTATGACAAGAACAAAAATAGTATTAGAATCAGTCTAGTTTTAAGAGGTAGAAAGATAAGAAAAAAACATTTTCAATCTTGATCTTTGGAATAAATTTATTTTTAACACAAACAGCTTTTTTTTTTAAAGTTAACTGGTTCCCCATTTAAGTCATTTGAAGTTCAAAGATCTAATATTACATTTTTCAAAAGATATTTTTGGAAAGAACAAAGAAACTGTCATCCTAATGAGTTAGTAAATGAATAAATCTTTGTGTCTTTCTAAAGATATTTTGTTCTTTGATTTGGAAGTCATGCATGTTAAGTTTGAACATTGTGATTGATTTGTTTTGTGCTTTCTAGGATTCCTTTAATTGTGCACATCAAAGTTTGCAGAAAAATTTCATTTTAAAAAATGTCTTTGTTTGGGATTATGTTCTCATTTTTTAAATATTTACTATTATTTTATCAGTTAAATTGTTAACCCTGTCAACTATAAAATCTATTTTTTTTCTGAAATGCAAGAAATATGACTAAAACTTGCTCAATTATCTCAGACTATTTTTTCTCTTGCAGTTCAGCATCGTCACATCTTCAAACCAAGAACGTTTACACACCAGGGGTGGACATCCTCTTTCAAGAATTTTAAGAAAGTAAATAAAAAATAAACCCTCCACCTTACTGCCCCCTCCTTTTTCTTGTGCGTGCCCCAGTGGTCAAGGACACCCCTATCAGTGGACGTCAGGGTGGGCCCCATCCATCAGAGGGCCATGTGTAATGGAATCAACCAGTGACAATGATCATCAGCACAGCAAAACAATGGCCCATAAACATCCCTTGACAAGTGGTCAAATGTGAAAAAAGCGAGGTGGGGGTTGGGTTTGACGGATTTCATGTGAGCAGATATGTGGCTGCCTCCACGTGGGTGGGTGGAAACAAACGTCTCCTGAGGTCTGAATCTTCAGCGTTCTTGCCGGACAGAGTTTCATTTACTCACATTTCCTGGAACAGTGATGATAACGGATAAGAGATGGTAGAAATGTGCTCGCTTGTTAATGGCAGGTCTCATTTGGTGACAGCTGTAGCAAACACAAAAACCTTCAACTTAAAAAAAAAAAAATAGCACCAAAATACAGTAAAATGTGACCAATCATTGCTTTTCCTTTGTCTTGTGGTCAGAAGGAATAAAACCTAATTAGTGAAGCCGAGGATTTTAAAGAAAAGCAAAGTAGATTTTTTTTCCCCCTCTCCTCATCTTATTTCCATCGCAAGAAGCAGTTGTTGCTTTTGTCAGGCTGGGTGTTTCGTCACTCCACTTTTTTTTTTTTTTTTGTCAGCTGGTTTCTCTCTTCAGAACACTCAGATGCATTCACCAACTTAATTAGCCTCCGTTTGTCTCAGCTTTCCTCCTTTTCCTCTGTTTACGCAAATGTCAGAAATGACACTGGCCAATTAACGCAATGAAATTGTTTAGCCCTCTGTAACACTCGGAAAGGTACAAAACCAAGTGGGATATTTGCTCGGAGTTCAAGAGATGTGTTACACCCGTGCTTCAGAGTGTGTGTGTCTGTGGACATGATAAAAAAGGAAATTATGAATGAAAAAATGCTCATCAAGAGTTTGGTAAAGACATTTTTTTTTAAAAAATAGAAGGTTGATGGTATTTTTATACCATATTATTACAGGCTCATTAAACAATATGTGGTTTTGTTCTCATAAAACATCTGGGATTGTGGGAATCATGAATTCTTGTTTGGTTTTTAGTGGGAAGCTAAATTAACTGTAAGATTATATTAAAAATCATTCAAAAAGCCTGGGATCAAGGGCAACAGCTGGATAATGGGTGCTGCAGAGGTTTACTAATTGTCTTCAGGATTCAAATCAATAATTGGCAAAGCTTTAGCTGAAGTGCACATCTAAGTCCTCTTTGTCATTCACTTGTATCTTCAGAAAAAAAGAGGCGCAAAACGCAGCTGAGACGAGATCATTAAGAGCCTTTCCAAATTGAAACAGTCATCAAGAGTGTCGTTAAATGTCTCCAGAAGCTTTTGGTTGAGTGCAAATGACATCTCGCTCATTTTGCTGGTGGCTACATGACTGATGTGTTGAATGAGACAGTCCTTTTTTGACGCTTTTGAAGGATCCGGGTTTGAAGTATATGATTCTGAAGTGCCAGCATATGCTTAGCGAGATAAGTAATTTGACACACAGACATCACAGCCTGCAAAATCTTTCGTCTGGCTGCCTTGAGTGTCCGCGTCGGGCGCTTTTTCAAGAACACTTTACAACTGTCACAACTGACTGTCAGCGTGCAAATGACACACACACATACGAGCTCATTTCGAACAAAGTGAGACAGCTGTCATATCAAAAAATATGAATCCAGACTAAAAATACCCATTAATATGATCTGAGGCCTTTTAGAATTAATTTGCTATTTAAGAACCAAAGATTCCTCCTTTTTAGCATCAGTTTTGTTCATTAAAGTAATTTAATTAACTACTCATCCTTGGGAGTGAAGCCAGATTTAAAGCAGGATTCATTAAAGGCAACACAGCAATAACACAGCCGTGCGGATAACAGAATATGTTGCTGTTATTTCTCTGAGTAAGACACATTTGACTGAGCCACCTGAACATCAACAGACACTGAAAGCCCCCGGACACAAATAAAGACACGGCATATACATAGTTGCACACAAACATGCATGTTCACAGGGACGCACTCCAGCACTGTGGGGGTGGGGTCAAAGCTGCAAACGAAGTCGCTGACATTGTGGCACTTCTTTGGCAGCTTGTGCAGGTGTTGTCTGCACACAGGCTTCTGAATAAATGGATCTGAAATGATTTACCGAGGGTATCTGCCACCTGAGCACAGACACACACATGCTACTACTACACACATCTCTACCCCCGGTTGTTCATATGGGGACGCTGACACACAGCAACACCAAAGGGGGGAAAAAAAGACAAACCTAGTAGAACACTATCCTTTTGTATACTCCTGACATTATCTGAAATGTAGATTTACTAGTTAGAGGTGGAAAAGAGGTCAGGATATTCATTTTGTGATTTGGCTTGATTTATATGCATTGGTTGTCCAACATGATGGAAAATGTGACGGAGGTCAGTCTATAAACAGGTAATGAACTGATCTCAGCTTATACAATGTTGTCTGCGACATTATAAGTAGAAAAAAAAAAGATTCACCATTTAAAGGCCTGCAGAGATGAGGCTGCAGATTAAGTCACATGCAGGACCCCTGGCTCAGAAAACATCTGGATAACAGCAGATGTTGTCACCCACACGCCTGTTGCAGTTATCATGGAGAGCAATACGTCATTTCCTCTTGTGATAAAAACGCATGTGTTATATTTAAGTTAATAAATATAGCGTTTTAACATGTGTTGTGTCTTTGTGAGCTTTGAATGAAGCCTAAAAATATGACAAACATTCAAACACGGACTCTGCTGAATGAAATGATCAAAAGTGAAGTTGTGACAGGACAATGAGTCTGCTCTCATAGAAATATGTACGACTTCACTAGCTTGGCCAGCCATCCTGATCCTTTTCCTCTTCGATTCAAAGGCTGCATTTTCTGTATTCAACTTTGATCTCCAGGGTACAGCATCAACACATAAAGAAGAAGAAGCTGCTTCTGGATGATGCTGGATATCCGACAACCAGTCAGAGACAAAGTGGGATGTAGGCAGAGTGACAACGAGACAAGTATCAATCAACAAAAGACATCAAAAATAGTATCTAGCCAAATACAAATATTAGAATGCTTGTTGTCGGTTTTGTAGTAAAAAATTGTTGATCCAATGTTTTATTAGCAATTCTGAAGCCATCTGGGTTCTTTTTAAAAGTGGCTCTTGAACATTCCTGTATGAATTATCACATAAAACCATCCTCCGTCCTATTCCAATTAGTTTGGTCCAATCTGAACCAGTGGAAATCGACTGAAGAGGGACATTAAACTCTTAACATGACAGAGAGTGAGTGGGTAATGAGAACTGAAAACAATCTTTGTCAAAATGACTAAAGGGTTCTCACACAAGCACCGGATCTACAGTCATTTTCATGAATTAAAAAAAAAAAACAAAAAAACAAAAACAAAACACTGACCCAAGTATTCATCAATTCAAAAACAGAAAGTCATACAGGCCTTTATGTCCTCAAGAAAGGTTTGTAAACTCAGTAGATCATTCATTTCCTCAGGTTTCATTCATAAATATAGCTGCGTATCAGTGTAACAATATAACAAGGGCTGAGGGATTCGAGTCCAGATCCCTGTTGTACACCAAGACTAATTCTGTTATGTGTTGAGAAAATAAAAAAAAGTACTGTTGATCATACAAAAAGATGATTTGATCAGTGGTATACAATGCAGTACTGACACTAAAGAGACAGGCATTTTTATGAGGCAATAATGTGGATGGTCATTTGTCCGTACAAGTCAGCTACCGATATTGTACAAACTATTGTCAACGGATAAAAAAAGCAGTTCATGGTCTCTGCTTCTAAAACAGTAGTTCATACTGGTATGATGTAGTGAGACTCATCATAAACCATTATTCTGCTAAATAGATGATAAGTTGATTTAAGGGAACATTTTTGATTTGTAACAGCAGCTTTCATGTTTGTGTCATTAAATACCAGTTATTGTTATTTTTAAAAAAAACAAACTCCCTGACAACTAATAAACATATCTAACACGCTTTAACTAAATGAACAATTTATCCGTTCCATAAAAAAATTAGACAAATTAATGCTGAAAATTCACAGCAAACACCTCTAAAAAAACATAGCACATACTCATCACCGCAAGCATAAACGCAGCAGGTACAGGGGGGTTAACAGTCTTAACGTCCCCAGCAGATGGGCAAAAAGTTGACGCTGACACAAAGGAGAAAAACAACAAAGTCAAGAGGTTAAAAATGGAGGCATCAGAGAGCTACATCGTCATCCCACCTCTCTGACACTCTGTAGGGCTTGACCTTACCAGGCTGCTGGCTTGTCAGAGCGGCCTAATCAAGTAGTAGGCAGAGCTGTCAGACCTGCCCTGGTCGGAGAACATGCACTAACTCAAATTCATCAGCTTGTGCATAAAGAACAGGGGGCTCTAAAGATGGCCATTTCTTTTTGTTTATTTGATGCTGTTTCAATATGGTAAAGGGAATACAATAGGAAAGTAGGGAGCTAAACTATATGACATCTAAATGGTAAAAATACAAACTGAAAATATACCAGAAATTTGGTTTAGTTTTTTACTGTTTTCTTTTTTTTAAATGTATTGTTTATTTTATGAGAGTGACGATATGAAACCTAATTTATATAACTTTTTTTCTGCTATAAAAAAGGAGCCTAGCTCAAAAGGCATATTTCAATAGAAACAAACCCAACTATTAGATAGTAAGGAATGTAGACTTTTATTAGGGATCAAAACGATGTGAATCAAAGCAGTTTTGAGTTTAAATGAATATACATTTTGAAGCAAAATGGTATTAATTGATATTAACCCAGAAGCCAATCTACCTACGTTGGAATAAATGACCATTTTAAACCTTGGGGAAGACTCAAAAAGGTCATTCCATAATATGTGATTATGTGGCCGGTCTCTATAGATAAACCAAGGTCATTTTAGCTGTGTACAGTATGTGCACTAAAAGTGTATTTTATAAAAAGGGACTGTAAAAGAAAATCCATCCATTCACAGCTACATTGTTGCAAGTTTGTACAACTCAACCACATATTTCCACAATCTTGACAATATACGCTACAAGAGGAATGCTCATAGTCTTTGCTTCTGTAGAACTGGATCAATATTTTTATAGTTTTGTCAAAATTGGCTAATTTTAGCAGGAAAGGCCAAGAACCCTCCTTTCTGATTAATTGACAGTAGTTTGCACGACATCAGCAGTTGACCTGTACAGACTTGTGACAGTGTGGCAGCAAATGAACGGAAAGTGCTGTATTTTGGTTCGTCTGTGAGACTTTATTCACACAATCGCTACGTAGAATGACATTTGACTCTTGTGAGAAGCTGAAACTAACATTTTATTTGACGTTGTTTTCTTGCCCTCCTGTGCCAACTATAACTGCCATTTTGCTGTGAAGATGTAATCCATTCTAACTTTAAACTGCATAGATTCACATCATTGTTGGACCCTAAAGAAAAGGTTTATACTCCTCAGTATCTCATAAAGGTCCCATGTTCAGAGGAAATAGTCCTCCTGCAGCTGGTCCATGTTCAAGTCTCAGTCTCTCTCTCTCTCCAGCCACTGTCAATAAAAAGGCCACGAAGTATATATTTAAATAAAAAGAGAGATTTTTTTTTTTTTAAAAACCTGGCAGCATCTAAATTATAAATGTTATGATTAGGGGAAAACGCAGCAGGTTTAAAAGGAATCAAATCAGCTTTCATCAGAAAAGCCCGTACAGCATCCGGGAAGAGTTATCCTACGAACTCACACTGAACTATCTGGATCATGACAATATATTATACACAGACAGCAGAAATAAGACCACTGCTATCAACAAAATCCAGTTTAAAAGGTGCTGACTATGAACAAAAATGTCATTAGCGCCATATTAAAAAGTATTATTGACCTTTCTGAGGCTGCGCACGTGGACACCAAACCCAACTTTTTAGTCTCTCCGTTGTAGAGTGTTATTAACATATGCCGGTCTTAATAAATTATTTCTGTCACATTAAATAAAAAAATTAAGCAAAACTCTATGATTTTATGAGCCTGTAAAGGTGAAGGCCATGCATATTAAGTTTTTCATGCACCGTGAACTTTTGAGGTGTGCTACACAGGTTATATAATTAATTTCTACAGGGATCTCTAAGTCGTATATTTTCTACTTCCCCCCTATCATTCTTCATGGGTGATATTGGCTTCAGTTTTACATATATTGTAAAACTCAAGAAATGACCACTATCATCTTATCACAAAGTTCAAATGCTCAAGTGTGCTGACTCTTGAGCAGAGAATAAACTGAGCAATGATTATGGTGACCCATAAGGAAGTGAATTACGTCATATGGAGATATATCAGAAAATGGTTGAGAGACAAACACTACTAATATTGTCATAAGGTTCTCAAAAAACCAGTATGAATCAGCCCACTATTCACATTCAAATGAAAGACCCGCAGCGACACTTGCAATCCGTCTAAATAGGTGGCCGTCTGCTCTGAACCACCTTCACATCATGGTTACACTGAACGTAATCATCTGGCTTACTGATGGGGTAAATTTCAGCCTGCATGACATCCCCTGCATGCGTAAGAATGTGAAATCATTTTGCTCCATTTCTCGTGATAATGGCTTTCTGAGGTACTTTGTCTAATGAACATCGCCGTCTGTCAGTCGAGGGAAGACAACTGAAGCCTCAAGGCTCAGCTTGAGTTGTTTAACAGGCTCTGAAATTTTGTTAACATGCAATAAAGGTATAAATTATTGTTTATATCCGACATGTCTGTTTTCATTAGATTTAGTGGAACTATTATTGGGTGTGTGTTCTGTAGTACTCACACAATAACAGCGGAGTTAGTGGGAGACATGAAACAATCGTAAGAGCTTTCTTTGATTGTTGATTGTTGTGTGTGTATGTGTACACACACACACACACACACATATATATACACACACACACATATATATATATGTATATATGTATAAACTAAATTATATGCATCAAGGTAAAAAAAACAAACAAACAAAAACCTTCTGGTCCTTATCAGGGTTTAAAATAAGTTAAATACAATCAACACATGACAATTCACACAGCGTCATTATTGAGTACATCCCATGGGCTTTTAGTGTCTTGTAAAACCCTTTTTAGTAGCAATAATGTCAAGCAACACCCACATGATCGTGGGGGAATTCTGGCCCACTCTTTTCTTTAACATAGCTTCAGTTAGGGTTATAGGCAGGCATGTTTATGACCATCTCTCCTCAGATCCAACCACTGCATTTCAATCAAGTTAAAGTCTTCACTTGAAGCCAATGAGACAACTTCACTCTTTTCTTCTCCAAGGATTCTGTTATAGATTTACTGGCAGGGTTGGGGTGATACTCCTGTTTCATGACCCATCTTAGGCCACGCTTTACCTGTCAGGTGGCTTCAAATCCATCCATCCATTTTCTGTACCCGCTGAATCCAATTTCTGGGTCACGGGGGTCTGCTGGAGCCAATCCCAGCCCATAGCAGCCGATAGGCAGGGGTACACCCTGGACAGGTCACCAGTCTATCGCAGGGCCACATATACACACACACACTCACACCTATAGGCAATTTAGAGTTCTCAGTCAACCTAACATGGACTGTGACCCGGAGAAAACCCACACAAGCATGGGGAGAACATGCAAACTCCACACAGAAAGACTCCTGCCAGAAGTCGAACCAGGAACCTTCTTGCTGTGAGGCAACAGTGCTAACCACTAAATCAGACTCTGGAATACTTTGGTGTACAGTGGAGCTCCTGGTTGACTCTTTCAGTGCACACGTTCTATTCCACCTGGACTAGTCTGTTTAATTTCACTTTTCTTTGTGTCACTACACATATACACAGGCCATAAAGCTGAAATAAAACTTTTTTTTTTTACCTCCTCCTATGAGATGGCAGAAATGAGCTTAAGAAAAAAGAAGACTGTTTCTGAAAACAAATTGTGTATATGAAAGGAATCAGTAAAGTGACCAATGCGTGTCACGCTCTGATACGACAGGTAGTGTTAGTTCCTTCTTTCAGCTTGGTTGACCTATTACACCACACATCAAAACAGAATATAAATCTTTGGTTTTGCTGGCGGCAGCAAATTAGAAACATGGTGACTGGTGAAGTGGACAAGCTTATAGCTCTGTATATTTTCTACATCCTGGATGCTTTAGGGTATCTTTTTCCTCTTACTGTATTGCTCTGTATGTCAGTGAGTTGAAGGACCCAAATGCAGGAGCTCGCGAGGCAGCAGGAGTAACTAACAAAGTCATTTTTAACATGAAAACATAAAAACATTTAACATTAAAAAAAACTCTGCACAGGCAGGAATCTAAAAGGAAACAAAAAACAGTTTTTACTAGACAAAGAAAACTCAAATGACCATTGGGTAGACATGCTTACAGGCAAACAGACAACTAAAAAACAGACCACCTGGGAGGGAGGGAAAACAAGACAATATTTACTCACAGAGGCTGACAAGACACAGGTGCAAACAATCAGAATCAATTGGGTCAAGGGAAGCCAGTCAAGAACTAAAAGCACAAGGATACAGACTTTCAAAATGAAACAAGACAAGACCAAGCCTAAAGAGTGAAACAAAACACAGGAAAAGAAACCCAAGACCTAACAGAAACCCAAGACCATGACACTGTATCACTTTCTTCCAGGATCAAAGCCTGAGGCAGCAACTGTGGAGAAGGTGTGAAACATCTAGTCCCTTTCCAGTTCAATTCCAGCATTTGCAGACGGGGATTAACTTAACTTCAACTTCTTGATCTGGGTGTGCTAGTCTGACTATGAGAAGTTTGGTCAAGATGTTTACATCCATTTTAAAATTGAAGTTGACCATCGGTTTGACTATTTTTCTGTCACGTAAACACATTTCAGGATTCTCTTGTCCTATAACTAACCAGGTCAAATCTTCACAACTATTTGTCAGTCGGTATGAGGTGTTCAAACTGACATGAAGAATGGCCAAACATCTGGACAGATGGTCTGTCAAAAAGGATATTGATCAAGAACTTTGCTGTGACTATGTATATTTTACAGAGGTGGCCATTTTTCCCTGAATGCCATAAAAAACAACACCTGTTTATTCATCTTCATGCAATCATGAACCTGTCTTCATTTTTGTTTTTTAGTAGCAAAGTGTCATATGTCATGTGTTCATCATTTGAAGTTAGATTTCCTTAACTTCGATCCCTGGTAAGAATGTCGTCATGATACATTAACTTGAAAAATGAATGTAGGTCCATTTAAAAAAAGTATACTTTGGCTGGTTTCTACTTATTTTGGAATCAGTTTTAATTCAATAATCGTCACATTTGCAGGTGACAGGGAGTTACCTTCCTGCAGCATTAAGACAGTCTGCACCAGCCTGCGTAACAATATGCAAATGTACTAAGCCTACAAAGTTGCACCAACATCGTGCTTTATTCTCCGAGCTCCAGCAAAGAGCTTTTCCATCTACAAAACCATCCAGTTAAGTGGAGAAGTGTGCAGCGTACCAACAGAGCAAAGGAGCAATATCCTGTTGTGATTTTCATTTGAGACTCAGTGTGTAAGAGCTGTTAATTCGATAACCTCAGTCCGTCTCCCTCACTCACTCTGCCACGTGCTTCCATTGTTAAACTGCACACACCAATGTAAGCCAGATCCCTGCTTTAGTCCATTTAAAAATAGAGCTCTATATTTTTGGTGAAGCATACAGTTTGTCTTGTTGGAGCATATTGTTAAAATGAGAACGAGTGTATATCATTCTGCAAAGCTCGAAAGTCTGTCATGAAAAGTGTTAAAACTCTTCACAGCAACAGAATTTTCTCTTTTACTTTGAATTCTCTTTAAACAACATACTCCTGTTTCAGAAGATAAACACTGGATAATTTATATAAAATGAAATAAGTTTACTGCATTTTGTAAATGTCTCTCCAAGTCTGCAAAACCTTGAACATTTTGATATTTATTGTGGCAAAAAGGTGTATATATCTATATACCACTGAAGTCACAAGGCTCCAAATCTGCTTCACTGGATAATAGACTTGTGCAAACCTCTCAGGAGAAAGAAATCTAAAGATGAGCAAAGAATCTTTGCATTGATTTTTCAATTCAGCCCACTGCTCTGAGATCAAACATAATGGTGAAGCTCTCCTTTTCACATCTGAGTTGTATCTAAGGTTAAAAGCTCTCCTCCTCCCTGAAGATCACTTATATGAAAGGACTGAACTGATTTATTTCTTAAGAGCATCTCTTCATTTATCCGGCTTGACTCAACAATGCAGGCCAAGGTCTGAGTTTTCGCTCAGCAGCATCAAGGCCTATCTGCATCAGAGAGCAACCAGGATGCCAGGGGTATTTCATTTTAAAAGCAGTAAATTCTGCGACTATAAGAGCAGTGGCTGAAGTTACAATCACTACCATATTTACTGACATTTCAAGTACCATAGAATATCTGTGTGAAACCAAACTGTGAGGCCATACTCACAAAAAATAAAGTATACCTCAGAGGTTAGAGTCAGAGGTTTTATATAAAAGTCTAACAAATCTTACACTCTAATGGAGATTGGTTGAAAAATAAATAAATAAAAAATTTAAATCCCAGTTGTTTCAAATTCACCATTGTAAGCAGAACTGTTAAAGCTGAGTGGTGTCAGATAATTAGGGTGAAACTTTTTGTAGGCTACATTGCGAAAGTTCATTCAAAAATCACAGACTATATAAAACAATGGACAAATCATTCGGTCACATGTCCCATTGGCTTCTAAAGAGCAGTTTTGAGAAGCCATTGGAAACCCTCCTCCCTTTTATGTAAATTGCTCTGGTGTGGTACTAAAAAATTTTATCCCCCTCGGATTTTTCGTGGATGTGAAAGCAAATGATTGAGACTAAAACTTTTTGTTTGTTTGTTTTTTAAACCAACCTGTAAGTATGTTTATTTAAGTCTGACATTTTAACATGGGGACCTGTCCAGGGTGTACATGCCTATCGGCTGTTATGAGCTGCGATAGGCTCCGGCAGATCCCCGTGACCCTGTAGGTTGATTCAGCGGGTATAGAAAATGGATGGATGCATTTTAACATGAGAGTCAATGAAGATGGACTCGCTTTTGGAGTCGACCTCTGTTTGTCAGAGGAACTTCAATAAAACTGAGTTCCTCATGAGCCTCAGTGCGGAAGCTAAGATGATTTGTCCTTGTTCAAAATATTTGCATGTCATTTTTAGCCAAAAATGTGATAATTATCATACCAGGTAGCTGTATGAACAAAAGCTATTCAGAAAGAAAGGGAAGATCTGGTGGATTTAAGTGGTACTGAAGCTCATTTATTTGAGGCAGTAGGGAAAAAAGTGAGATAATTTAAACATAAGACGTTTTTGCATAATAAGATATTGGAAAGAAAAAGAAAGGTGACAGAAAACCATCAGACAATACACCTTCAGTACTGCAAGGCTTCCAAGCTTATGCATACTATTAGCAATGCATATGCAAAAATGATGTGTTAATTTCAGTTTTTTGACCTCTTATTAATGAACTACGCTTCTTGTAACACCTGTATTTCATACTAAAACTTTCACATCTACCCAAGCACTAGAAATGCTCCAGTTATATGAACTACAATTTTTTTTTAGCCTTGTCATGTTACTAATGACTATTGTACAGAACTCTGATCTCACAAAGCAGTAAACTATACCATATTGGCCAGTACTACTGATTTATCCAGAAATACATGTAAAGAGAAGGAGAGGATGATGGCTGGTGACTGACATGAAAGAGACTGACTGTAACAAAATGAATTTTTCCAAAGGGATTGATAAAGTATCTCTCTATCAATGCCCAAATATTGTGACTTTTCTATTTCTTCCTCACAACTCAATTCAATCTTTCACAGAACAAGAAGAAATCTCAGACATGAATGCCTCAAAAAAGTTTTTCACATCTTTCCACCTGGCTCTGTTGCTTTGTTTGTGGTGGCTTGTATTAAATATTGTATTAAAGTGCCAGCTAAGTCTTTCTCCTGACATAGGGGGTTTAATCAGTCACTCTGAAATTTAATTCAACCACTGAACATCCCCCCCAAAATAGCATATTTCAAGTAATGTTATTTATTTAGTTCAAGAAAAAGACAATGCCACAGTCTCAACACTCTCTCCATAATATAATTTATGAAAAGTCCAATTAAAAACTTAAAAACTCCAGTTCTGGTTTTACTTCAGATCTCCACAGCCAGAAGAAAGTAAATCAACTCAGTTAAGCATGTTTTGTGACGTTTACTCTTGAAGTCTTTTAAAAATTTACACAGTAACTTCTCACAAATTAGGACATTCAGTAGGTGACCAAACAAAGGTGTGATATTAAACATCCACAAATAGGGTAACAATTTCATACCGTCTTGGGTAAATCTACCGTCATCCCAGAGGAATGCTATTTGTTTAAACCACAAACTGAAGATGACAAAGCGATGACAAGTGATGACAAATCCTCCATATCGGCTTTTCCCACTACAGACTTCACTGAAACCTACCAACAGTAGGCGCATTTCCAGTCGAGGTTCCAGGTAGATTTTTTGGGGCCATATATTTGACACTTGTCTCCACTACCACAACAGCTAAAGGCCTTCAAGAACCTTTATGAAGCTAAAAAACGTTCGGCTGTATGAGAAGCACAAGGGTTAGCCAGCAGGAACCTCCTGGCAGGGGGGTCTCAGCTGATTGGGATTTTTAAATTATGTTCAGCACTCTCACATGAGTATAAATCATAAAAAAACAACTCATTTTAACTTATTGCACCAGAAATATTTTGCTGCCAGTACATTTAATGAAGTTGGAGATTACAAGAAAAAATGATAGATAAGCAGATGAGTCAGTTCAGGCCTTGCTGGCATATTACGCCAATGTACAGCTCCAGCAGGACGGAGGGTGGGGTTCCTTGAATCTTAGTCACTTACCACCACGGTGTATGTTAAAAAAAGCTAACAAAAATGCAAGAAGCATCCCTTGCTTCTGTGTTTCTTACAATACCAGAGGAAAACCACAACATTTACCAGTTTTGGAAATAGTGTTTTAAAAACTGTGGAATAACACGATTGTTACTGTTTTGATTTTGCTATCTAGCTGTTAAGTTTTTCCCAGAGTCACATTTTTCACATCACTCTAACAACTTGTATTAGATCTACAACGCAGACACCATTCGAAACAGGTAAGAATGCGCCAACGAATCAGCCGACAGCTGACTGAAATACAAGAAAGTAAAATTTCTCTGTCCATGACCCCTTTCTAACCGACATGAGCTGACACCAGTGCTGCTTCTTGTTGCTACTGATGACAGCTGAATGGACGCAGAGGGAAAGTTTGGTTATGTTCTTCATTCTTCCTTATCAGTCTCTTATAGCAGAAAAGAAAAAAAAACAAGTAAATCCCATGCACTTGGGAGGAAAAAACGACACGCAACAATAGCATCCGCCAGTAGCGCTGTCAAACAACGCCATCTCTCTCGGATGTTAAAAGCTTTAAACGCTGAGGCCTCTGTGACATCCACAGCCTCTGGATGTCAAAGATGGTTGAAGACTTGAGAGCAGGCCTCTGTTATAAAAAGTACCGTGTGTGGGCGTACGAGTGTGTGAGTATTGGAGCGGCAAAAGTGACATTTGAGGGGCACTTTACAGAAGTCAGCGGTTGCTAGGGATCTTCTGTATCACCTAAAGAGCCTTTGTCAGTCATTGGAAAGCTGTCACCTTTCGGGGAGCTGATACGGTAAGGGGGGTGTGAGGGGGGCAGCTGACAGGTAGGAATTAATGAGAGGTGTATGACAGCAGCCCTCGGTGATCTTGTGTATGTGCGTGTGTTAGACTGTGTGTGTTTGAGTGTCCACATGTGAGTGAGATCCTTTTGTTTCAAGAGAGCGAACCATATTCTTTGTCATCTTGATGGGGAGAAGAAGAGGAGGAGCAATGCTAGAGACAGAAAGACAATTCAGGGGAGTTTTTTTTCGTATTTTGATATGGATGAGCTATCTTTTTCGTTTTTTATTTGACTTCATGATTTGTTGGTATAATGAGAACACCGGCCAACAGAGCAGGCCTAATTCAACAGCCAGTCACTCACAGCCATGCTGATGTGTGATTCACATGGTAAACACCTGTGCACACTCTCACAAGAACCTAACGGCGCGGGAAGCAATCGCCCATCACGTTTTCACCTCTGTTTGCCCCGACAACAGACCACAAAATCCTCACGGAACAATTGAAGAAGAAGCTCCTCAAACCCGGTGTCAAGTCACATTCTCTTTTACCGACACGTGTGTGTCTGTCTGCTTTTGTGCGCGCGTGTGCTTGCTGATGTAATAATCTGTGTACCCGTCCACGTAACACATTTCTCCATCGCAGTAAATGAGTTCTGTCAACGTTTCTGCATCTCAATTACTTAACAGAAGTAATAGGGAATAGGTGGCAGAGGAGCACGGAGCAACTCTTCTAACAGAGCCGAGAGATCAAATATTCCGCCGATGACAACTGGCGACTTGTTCTTGCTGATTATAATAGAGGATAGTTATGCTATTTATAGTGTAAATCACGGGTATCTTGAGAGGCACGGTCTAAAAATGAACAGAAATGTGTACTGTGTGAGTTGATGAAGATATTGCAGTCATTCATTTGAAAAGCCTTGTTGGAGAGAAGCCAGTGATGACTCATTCACCACCCATTTATTGGCTGATGGTGACTGGTTAGCATGCGAGTGGATTTAGTAAAGATGTTTATTCGTCTCGAGTAATGGCCAACTAATCATGCAGTTTGTATTTCCTTTGGGGTCAAACGTCCGTCTTAAGCCGAAGACAGCAAAGTGACAAGTTTTTGTATGGGACACAATTGCAAGTCCCTAGTCAGCTCCAGAGGTTTGGATGATATATGAAAAGAACACCTCTTGTTTGTATTTTTAGTTCCCGTTTAAAATCTGTTATTTTCTTAACAACAACAACAAAAACTTCTGGATAGCAAAAAGATTTCTTCAACTTTTGTGTTCGTTTTAGCAATAAAGGTGATAACAAAAGAAGGTTTTCCCTTTTGGGATCCATAAAATACAAGCGTAACTTTTAAACTTTGCTTCACCGCATCAGTAATGTCCTTCCACCGGGTCTCCTTCGTGGGGGACACTGGTAGTGTTGTCAACTTTTTAGTGGGTTTTAGGGGTGCTGCTGTCTTGAGTAGCTGGCAGTGCTGCACACTTTTAACACTGTTTAAGAGGGTGGAATAAATGAGTCGTGATATCTTTAGCTGTGGCTTTGTCAACACTGGAAACTGCTGCCACTCCTATATAACTCAGGAAACTGTTTCTGTTAATGTTGTAGGTTTGTCTGAAGAGAACTCAGTTGGGATGGGAGGATGTTGTAGAACCACAGAAGCAGATCACTCCTCTGCCACTTATCCATTTCTTTTCTTTTCAGCTTTTTCCTTTTGTTGGGGTTCCCACAGCAGATCAGGGTACTCCACATTTTGCCGATCTCACACAACCCTTCCCATTTCTCTGAGGAGTTCTGGTACTGCCGTTATGAGTGGCTGGATCTTTGGCAGGCATTATGGGGTTCAGTGCACTGCTCAAGGACATTGTTATGCAAATTCAAGTGAGTATTCATTTTCATTTTTAACCATCACCATAGAGTATGAATTAAAGCTAACAGTAAAACTCATAACTGATAATAATGATGTAACTGCAGCTCACATGAAATCAGCCTTTTTGGTGGTAACTAACATGACAAAATCAATATTTATTCCAAAAACAATGCAGATTTTGATCACTTCTCCTGTGTGGTACAGCAGTTGTATCCATGTGCAAGGAGGTGACTCAAAAGTGTCTGTTACATGCATTAGCACGATGGAAAAGTTTAGTTATATTTCTAAAAGACAAATCTAGCCTTGCTTAGTGGACAAAACAAATATTGCACTGATGTCTGCCTTCATTTAACTAAAGATGTAAGTGTTGACAGGTGTCGAAGCAGGTTTTGCTTCTTTTTGACAGGGAAGATTAATGGTATTACAACTACTACCAAAGTTAAATATGATTTCTTTCTGACAAGTTAGTGAGGGAGCCAACTCATCCTACAACAGCTGGCTGTACCATTCAGTTTAGCTTCCAGAAAAAAAAGCAGATATAAGTGAGCCATTTTTGTATATTTGAATAGATATATATATTAAAAAAAAACTCGGCTATATATTTGTTGAGGATGAAAATAAAAGCTTGCCTGAAAGATGTCAGAAATAATTATCTTACAAACAGAATTGACTCTTCGCATCTGACTGAAATACACAACATATGAAAACAGTTTTTATTCTCTGACAAAGATAGGAAGATAAACATTTCTAAATCATTCTGTTGGAACTCTTGTGACCAAAGTCAAAGGCCTGAGAGACAAGCCCAAGGGCAAAAAAAAAAAAAAAATTAAAAGAGTTTAGATGTGCAGATGTGAATAAATGCGTGCGTTTTCATGTGAGCCAGTTCTGATAGGAAGATGTTGATTTAAATAACTGACTCTCTAAGGATCTGACATAAAACCGCAAAAAGAAGAAAGAGATGGAGAGAGAGAGAGAGAGAAAGAGAGAGAGAGAGAGAGAGAGGAAAAAGAGCAGCCTTCACCGAGTGAGTTTATCAGTTTGGCACCTGCTACTGGAACATTCTTGATGAACCAAAGGTTGTCTTCATTAAGCGCATTAATATTCATGACGCATGGTAATTTTGACACAGAAAAGGTCTTGGTAACCTTTTCGCGTGTGAAGAAATTTTTTTACTTCTCAAGGAAATTACAGTCCGGCAATGACTTAATTAATGCTCGCTTTCTTAGCCGCGGTTTGAGGGCCTGTCAGTTTGGTGCAACACTGCCTGTCAGACATGCAGAGGGCTTGGGGAGAGAAGGATTGAAGGAGAGGAAAAGACAGGAGAAGAGGGGAGAGGAGGGGGGGAGAAAGGAAAAAGAGCAGACAGATGAAGTCAACGTGCACTCCTCCTGCTCACAGAACATGGTAATAGGTTTGCCTGTTGCCTTCAGATTTGTTTTTTGGCCTCTCAGTTCTTTCTGCCCTTTTACCCTTTTCTGACTTTTGGACTTCTTGATGTATGACAACTAGAGGTTAACCCAGATGGCGAAAAATAATCAAAAAAAATATGTGCTTTATTTAAAACTGAGATTTAAGATTCCCATTGCAGAGTGTTTGCATGTTTAATGTGATCAATCTCTCACCCTTGATTTTTTTTTAATTAATTAAAACCATCCATGCAGGACTCATGTGCCTCATTGCTGTTCTGATGAACATGGCTTTAAGATCTGTTGCATCACACCTTTGTAGATATGTCTAATGGTTGACAATTTTACATTCATAGTCCCATTCTCTCTCTAACAACCTTCAACACACACAGACGTGCATCACAGACTGCACAAACTGCTTTCCAATATAGTGAATCATCGCATGGCTCGCTTCAACATTGGGCAGTAAAAAATGTGAACGTAAGGTAGCATTTCCTTTATCATATCCCATAAAAATAGCAATTTGCCCAAGCCCTTGTAGCACAATATGGAAGACGGTGTGTTTGGCTGATAATGTTGAGATGACAGATCGCTCCATACAGGGAGGTTTCTCTGCTGTCGGCCTTCCCTGTGCAATAAATCGCTGGAGAATACCGAAAGAGGGAGCGAGCAGGAGGGAGATGGAGAGGGGGGAGGTACCTAGAAATTAGACAGAAGTAAAGGGCTGAAAGCACTGGCACTGAGAGGCGACGAGATCGGGTCAGGGATCTCATGAAGGGTAAACCCACAGATGACACAACAGAGGTATTTTTAAAATCCCATTGTGCAAACAGATTCCTCTCCAGCACAGTTCTGGAGATTGTAGCCAGCCTTTCTGTTATCTACCATCGAATTACCACTTCCCCCTCTGAGTTTCACAACACTGATTAACTAAAAACAATTGAGTTCATTACCGGTTCATTGACCAATAATTGAATTTTGGATTAAATATCACACATGCAAACCTCTTGATTGAGTGAACATTTTATTAGAACCACAGTCAAGCTGCCACATGTACAGTAACAGCTCATCATGTGCTTGTTTAGATGACAATGACTCACCTAAAGAATGAATATGTTGTCACTCTCTGCGTACTTCATGCATCACTTAATATATTACTCCATTTCAAACAAATGCCTTGAGCTCCAAGTGTGCATTTGTGGCTGTGACAGTTTGTTGAATATGTAAATGTTGGTGAGTCAGATTCCAGGACTGATAAAGTAGCTCTGTCAATATGTGTGAATCACACACGTTTTGCTCAAGATGTGTGCGTCTCTTCCACTGTGCTGCGGTTACTTTGATCATGCTCACTCAGCTCATCGCTCACTGCAAAACCTGCCTTAAGAATTGTTTGTTTTGTGTATGTATTTGCGTACTCCTCAAAGTCGAGTTTATTTATGTCAGTACTGCAAACTAAAGGAATGAGTCTCACTTTAGTTCACTGTGTAGTTTAGTTTACTAGTTTAGCATAGTTTACTGTGGTCTTTTAAAATGATTTTTTTTCTGCATACATTCAAAAGTGTGCTCAACTACATATTTTTAAAGGGGAAAAATAGCATGCTTGAGAAGTGCCTGAAGGACCAAGGAATCAGAAACTGACATAACACAACCTTGTCACATTACATGAGGCCATGTAGGTCTGAAATCTGTCGTTTAGTGAGTCTGTTTGGCTTTACATGTTATGTCACAGACCCAGACCAGAGTACAACAAGAAAGAGTGCATTTCCCCAGAAAGTGCAGGTGTGAATGCCAGCTAAACTCTGCTGAAACATTTGAAGAAACTGCTGAGCTCTGCGGACATTGTACAGGAGTTGAACCTGTGCCTTCAACACAGTAGCTAATGCAAAGTGGAGCACTTGCTGAAGCTATCTGGCTCCTCAGAAAAGAAGAAGAATTTCCAAAAACGTTTAAATTTCAGCATTGATGCAATTGGAATTTAAAGTTTAATTTAAAACAGTTTAAAGATATATGAGTAACTCAATTTGAAGATGTAAAAGAAAGCACATAAAAACTGCATAAAAAGCAAAAACTGGTGTAGACAGAGTTTGTAGAAACTACTAAATAAAAATCATGAGTGCACTGTTTATTTGATGTATAAATTCTATTAAACTGTATAAGATTTGGAGAGGTTAAAGTGAGCATTAGTACCACCTGATGGTCATAAATCTGCACTGATTTTGCCATATACTTTCTATTGAAAAAAAAAATCATAAAAATGTTGAATATTTTAAAATTACCCTTTGAAATTGAAATCATTCTGCATCTGCTTTACCTCAGAGGTAGAAAGACGAAAGAAGAGTTGTTCTGATTCTGACATCAAAACTGGAAATACTCACCGATTCTGATCAAAATATGATTATTGGAATCTGCTAGTATTTACGTCTATGCACCATCCCACACTACATTATTTTTAAAAACAGCAACACTGCCCTGCAACTTCCTATTTTTAAGTTGGCTAGTGGAAAAGTGTCATGGGAGTTGTTGGACTGAGCTAGCTAACTACCATTAATATTGTGTTGGCAACATATTTTATTTTACACTACAATGTTCATTATGTAAGGCTGTGATATTGGAAATGTTGCTAAATGTTACACAAGCAATCTTATTAAGCTTTCAAGTACCTCAAAGATCAAAAGTTTTTTAACAGATGACCCACAGCAGCAGACTCTGAAGTTAGATTTTCAGTAACAAGTCATTCCTCAAAAAAAGCCATAAACCTAAAGAAATAATTGCCAAAATTGTAGAAGGCATCATACTGGATTACCAGCACCTGCTGGAGGATGGAAATGTCGGATTTCATTGCCTAATTGTGTATTTGGAGGCCTGGTATAGTTTGTGAGCTCAGAAATAGATCTCTGAAACTGCTTTTCTCAAAACTCTATGAGACTATAATTGAATATAGCCAAAATAGGTGCAACGACTCAGTTTTACAACAAAAACGTCAGGGCTCCGACACGTAGCCCATGACTTTGGTAAGTTTGATGGTTCACTGGATGAGTATGATGGCACCTTTTCACTTTGCTTCATGCAAATGAGTTACATGGACCACATACCAGATAAAACATGTCCTGCTCCAGGTATTGTCTGCTTGAGTTTATTCAAACGTTAGAAAGACCTTAACCTGAGCAGGCCATACAGCAATGGCAGTAATAACAATAATAAAAATAATAAGATGTAAATTTTATTTGAAAAATAAAAAGTTCTTTGTTAGCACTGGTGTTAAATCATTATTTATTAATGGCTGATACCCAAAGCCCACATATCACAATTGGTTTTGGAAATGAAAATTTGGGATTGAAACAGCTCAAAACAGTTTTTCTTCTTTGCTTTGCTATAAACAACACATTTTTTATCACAATTTTTACAATTCACTCGTCAAACGAGCTAATATTGCTCTGCCAGGGTTTTGTGCAATGTTTACTATCTCAACTAGGGAATACAGCTTCTTGTACTCTAAGAAAAATAAAGATGAAGCGAATGACAGTAAGATACAGGATTTATCAATCCAATACATAACAGCGGAATTACAAAGTAATTTTGATAAACCCATTAAATGCACAATGGCTGTTATTTTTGTTTTTTTACTTAAGTGGTTTGATAAACAATCTGGTCTATTTGTTTGGATGACTTATGACAAGATCTGTCCAAAAGAGGTATCAGTAATAACTGTTGGTGGTCGAACCGTAGACCAGGGAAGTATAAGTATTTGAGAATGAGATTGCCAGTTAAAGAGATACACTATCACTTTCATGGAGAGGCTGTATAAGCTCAGTATGCTGTGTGTGCTAGAATGAGGTACGTTATGCCCTCTCATATGTTATGATGCGATTCAGGAGTTATTGGATGTTAAGTGTGCGTGGAACCACAAAACTATACACCCATTTCAAACGAGGTACACAGGGCACAGACACAAAACATGTCAGTTCATAGAAGCTGGTGTATAGACTGAACTAGTTGTAATTATCATGTTATTTACTTTGCAACTACTAAGTGGAGAGCTTTTTATTGGGCGCAGTCTCGGCTGTCCATCCCCACACACATCATCAACTATTACGACTAAACTGAACAGCCTGCAAACATTTACATTTCCTGCTTGTGGCACAGACACAGTGCATTAGTTTTACAGTTTCTGGCCAGGGATGACAAATAACACAGCATGACAAGTGCAGCATGTGCCTTTGTGTTTTTTTTTTTTTTTCAAATGTGATACTCAACCCCTCATCTGCCCTGTCTACTGTCTTTGTCCCTCTTCATCTTTCTTTCTTCCCAGTCTGTCTTTTATTTGTCTGCCATTAGGCAGATAGTTGCCGGTCTCATCTATATCATGTCTATGACCGTCCCCTCAGGAGCACCACACAGTTGCTTGCTTAAGGATTCAGGAGCTACAGCCCCACCCCACTCACTGATCCCATGGATCAAACTGACACTTGGTCAGCATCAGCACATTATGAACTATGGCCACCTGCCACTGCAGACACATTGTTCCCTCTGTAGTAGTTTGAGGAATATAGAGAGGACTAGTGAACTCAGCCTGCTGACAGCTTATTCTCTTTCTTATCTCTTCTGTGGTGTGTGCCTGTGAAAAGTGGATGGTAGGACTGCATTGAGATGTGAAGGTGTGGATCATCCTGCAGGAAAGAGTTTCCTTTCTTAAACTGACCTTTACCTAAAAGAGAAATGTTCAGAGTTAGTGTTTTACTTATTAGCCCTGCAACAATTCAAACACCAAAACTTGCTATCTGTCTCCATCAGTATCATCTTTAAAAGAAGATGTTATTTCTTCACTTCTACACCAGAAAGAATGTTATGGAAGATAATAACAGTCTATCTTTGTAATTGATCATATAAAGAAAATGAAAATGATCCTGAATCAGACCAAACAGGGACTCGAGTTGGAATCAGTTGGGTTTCTTTCATTCTAGCACTCACAGATAAAGATAAGTCAAGTCTTCACCTTCCAGCCACAGTGAAAACAATTTAACAAATGAGAATTGGAAAAACACAGATGCACTTTTCTTTATATCTTTTCCTTCAAAAAAGAAAGTCGGTCTACGGAAAAGACAAATATATTCCCTTCTCTACTGAAAATAAACGTGTTTTTGAATTAAACTTCTCAAAGCTCTCCCTTGTAATGTCTCACTCCCTTTCAGGCTCTGCATCCCATTGACACCCTTCATGTATGACCAGGTGGCACTCATCCACTTAATAATGAAACAGGTGATTAAAGTGACTGATGTCCCGCCATCTATCCTCCCACGTCTTCTCTTTAATGCCACCATTAGACTCTTGTGTCCAAACTTAGCTCATCAAATGGCCTCATTTGTGGTGAACTGGCAGTGTGCAGTACATTGAACCAAGAATGTGGAGCACTTCATATCACCTACCCTTAAATTTATACTCGACAGTAAATCTAAAAATGATACTGACCGCATGTGCTCAGACAATAGAGGTGCAAAGAAAATAATTTCCCCTTCACCTATGCATTAAAGCTAGGTGTGTCATCATTGTAATTATCACAGGAATGCCCAATGTGGGTTCTATCATTGGAAGCAGTTGGAATATAAAAAATGTTTTTAAAACAAATCTAAATGTATATGGTTACAATAGAGACCATTTACATTGCTTGCTGAAAATACTGCACAAGTAGAAGTAGTTGCTGTTTATGAAGGTGCATCAAAAGATGGCATTTAAATCATCTGTAGCTTGAAGCTGTCACACCTTGAAAGTGTAGTCAGCCTATGCCGACATATCAGAATTTCTCTAAAACACTGGGATATGCCGAACCATCAATGTTTTTGACCTGTACATACTATATTCATGACAAGTTAGACATATACGTAACGCATACCCAACATATTAGTTACTTATATAGGACATTTTCAATAACATAGATCACTGATACCAACAAATGCTTTGTGTGTTTCTGGTGTTCATAACTTATGCCCAATGACAGTCTAAATTATCCATATTGCATATCGCCTATAAAATTACAGCACTTGAAGCCACACTAGACATCGCAGAAGTTGCAGGGTCCACATCAACATCACGGTCATGCTGAAAACATCAAAGAACGCTGCCAAGAAGTCTCTTGGGCATGGGCATTCGTGAACGCAAGGAGTATCCATCGTCACCCTCACCTTCACGCTCACCCTCTGATGGAGTTTCAATGCCTCTTGGGCATCATCAGTGGTTTATGTGGGTGTACCCGTGGCCTCCACCTCTTCTCAGCCAGCAGAGTTTAGCTGGTCATACATGCCGAACCAAACACCAGCAGCAAATCTACAAAAATAGCTAAAACCAAGATGTGGCAATAGTCCAAAGTTGAGATTTCAAGCCAACTGAAATAACTTGCAAATATGTTAAGATAACTGTATATAAATGAATCCCTGGAAGTCTCAATGAGTTGAAGAAGTGTTGTAATAAGGTGGGGCAAAATTCTTTCCAAACCCTATGAGAGGTTGATAATGACGTACTTAGTTTTTCACTTAGCACTTATGCAATTTGACATAGCTGTTGTCAAATAATTAATGACACAGTCTAATATGTCATAACCTGCTGTTCAGCCGAGGTTGAATTTCCCTCATTTCAAGATATGGTAAGGATAATTTTTCTTTTCTTTAAGCTATCTGTTGATTAATAAAGCCTTAGAATTTAAAGGTGTAAATATTTTCTCATGGTTACATTTTTTTTCTTGAAAAAGATTAAAAGAGGGTTTGTCTCCGTCTTGATTTACTATTGGTTAAATTTCAACAAAATATGTTTGACACCAACCTTTTTTTTTTTTTTTTTTTTTTTTAATGAAAGACCACCAATTCACATCTCATCTGGCTTTCAAAGCAGCGGCACCGTTCGCTGCCCCATGGTGGTATTACTGTCACCTGACATGTCAGGCCTGTCTATCAAAAGTGGTGCCTAAGTGGAAGAGGGACCCAAACGTGTCACTAACACTCGCGCATTACAGACAGCTAAATGCGCTAATGGCCTTGCTAATGCAGTGGTATTCACCAGTGGGTTGACCACACACCCACATGCTAACAGTGTATGCATGAAGGGATTTCTCACTCAGCCTCACTATTCTGTCATTCAGTCACACCACAGGTACATGGATATTCACTCAGACATTAAAACAAAAAGAAGAGTTAAATGCACCCACACAGGGTATGTCCACTCAACTAGTCTGTCACTCACATGTAAGAGAAACAGACTAAGATGTTAAAAAAGTGTCTGTTCCACATAGTCAGCTCATTTATTGTCTTATCTTTTATTTGGAAATAAAACAATAATAATTTGGCTGGATGGTAGAGCATTTTATATTATGATGTTAAATAAATTTCACTAATTTCAGTAAATGAGTGGTTTGATTGTAAACAATAGATCTGCTGGCTCTGGATAACCTTAGTCAAACTCTGTCAAATAAAAAGGTCTATTCTCATTCCTATATCCAAACTAGACTATTTTGCAAAAGACTGAATTTTGTTGAAGATGTTCAGATTCTAATGCACTATTTTTCAGCAAAATCAGACAAATTTACAAGTTAAGAAACCATCCATCACTAAAGGATTTTCAAACTTCATTCAAAATCAAGTGATAGAAAATGTTACTAAGTCACTTCTCAGGTATAGTAGTTTATGTACCATGGTTTGACAATACCTCTCATTCCTCAAATGCAACTTCAATGCAAACTCTTTTACTCTTTCCCAAAAAGGACTCAGTATTTTCCATGTTGCATAAGTTAATATATTCACATTCAGGAAGCCCTTGCTCATAAGTCCATTATATGAGTATACTGAATTCATTTTTTAAAGTGAAGATTTAGAAGTTGTCTAAAGTAACATTAAAAAATGCTGACTGACTGCCACAGGAACAACATCTAACTAACAATATTTTCTACAGACCTTTGCCAGCAAATCCTCTCTAAGGGCCATCTGGGGTCACTATGAAAAAAACAAAACAAAAAACAAAACGAGGCCACAGTGGGCCCCAATATGAGTAGGCATTGCCACACCTTGTAAATTCAAGGGGTGACATTATTCCGTCCCTGGAGCCTGAAGCCGAGTTGAGGGGAGGGAAGGGGAGTCAGGAGGCTTTATCAGGTTGTACTATGTAACATCAGGGCCCTGCTGTGTGCTTGGTTGGGCTCGCTGGCCTACCAACATCGGAAGAGCAGGCTAATGCAGCGCTGGATGCAGGAGATGGAGCAGCTGCTAAGTTTTCACAAACACCTGTTTAGACTTATAAAAATTGTCATGGTTAGCACTTTACACAGCTCAATATTAATGTATCACAACATTCAATGATGTCATGAAGTTACTTTTCTAAACACAACAAATCGCCTAGAGATATGAGGGTCTCTCGTCATTTGTCCTGAAAATGGTTTTGCCAAGCCAAGTGAAGACAGCTTTATTTTTTAAACCCCTTTAAAAACAGCAAGCACTGAACAAAGTGCTAAATATAGGAACTTAATAAATTAGAATAAGACAAATATGAAATAAAAGTAAGACACAAAATACACAAAAACATAACTGTATTATGAACAACACACACTACATCCAACACTGTTGTCTGTCTTTCTGTACTTCACTGACGGTGATTTTACCCCTCTCTGACAGAATCTGTCTCAGGTCCCAGTAAAGTTTGTTAGATCAGATTGTCAAAAGGACTCATGGGGGACACGTTCACTCACTCTTACATATGTACAAGAAAATTTGCATCTACTGCAACATGAAATATAAAAAAAGGGTTATTTTTGCCAATCTTGGCACAAACCCATCACATATATACAGACAGTTGTTAAAGGGAAAAAAAAAGAGTAAAAAGCACAAATAAAAAACATGAGTGAAAACAATAAAATGAAAATAACTTCAACATCTCAACATCTTGGCCCAAAAGCCAAGCAGAGGAGGTAGGTTTTAATAGCGAATTTAGAAATGGGCAGTGAAGAGGTGCATTTAATGTGTAAAAGCCACAACAGCAAAAACCCCTGTCTCTCCTGAGCCTTCGATTTGTCTCCAGCACATCCAGGAGCGACTGGGCAGCTGATCTGAGTGGCCAGGAAGGGTAAGGCAAGTGCAGAGGTTCAAAGAAATATGTTGGGGCATGACCATTGAAAGACTAAAATAAAATAATTTCAAAATGAACTCTCAAACAGACAGAGAGCCAGTGCAGTAAGTGTAAAGTAGAAGTAACATGCTCAGTCTATGTGTTTCTGTTAAAAAGGATACAGAGGTATTTTGCACCAGTTGAAAACAAGAGAGGGATGACTGGCTAACACCAACAAATAAAAAAAAAATCCTGGATTACTAGAAATTAATAATCCAGGTGAGACATAATACAGGGATAGATCACTGTCGCAAAGGGATCCTTTGACAAAATATTTTTCCTTCATCAACTGTCAGCTGGAAGAAGCTATGTTTCACCATTGCATTGTTCATTTAGTTTAAAGTCCTTGTCCATTTTAAAACCAAGTTTGTGAATCTAGGCTTTCTACACTATGCCAGATTTCCAGTGTCCACAGGAGAAGACACATTGGTGACACCAGGACCAAAAACAATCACCCCTGTCTTCTTATTAAAATTTAGGAAGTTCAGAGCCATCCAAGCATTTAGTTTTCTCAAGACACTCAGTTAAAATTTGTATGGGGTAGACATTCTTCTATTTAAGGGCCTGATTGTCATCTGCATAACAATGGCAAGTAATTTTGTGATTTATAGGAACTATGCAGAGGAGCAGCAGATACAGAGAGAGAGAAAAAAAGCAATGGCTCAAGTATTGAACTCTGTGGGACCCCACCTGACAATGGAGTACAGGAGGTTCGAAAAAATCAACTAACACAAAAAGAATTGTCTGAGCCAGGTACAATCTGAACTACTCCAGGGCTATGAAATGAATGCCTATACAATGCTATAAATAAGATATTAAAATATTACAATCCACTTTGTCCGGGGCAGATGCTAAATCTGAAAGACTACTCTGTAACCAGGACGATGCTATTAAAAACCCTCAGCAGTGCAGATTCTGAGCTATGAAGAAATCTGAACACCTCAGGGACAATATTTTCATTTTAAAATTGGTTGTAAATAATATTCTCCAAAATTTTACTAAATTCTCCAAAAAAATAATATTCTCCAAAAAGGACTAAAGTTGGATAATGCAGTGGCATCCAGGGCTGTTTTTTTATGTCAGCGGTCCCTATGGTCTGTTTACAAAAATTAAGAACTGCACCTGACAACAAGTTACTGTTAATAAAATCAAGAACAGATGACCCCCAAACAGAAATAATCTCCTAAAATAATCAAGGTGGAATAGCATCCGTGAGGCAACCTGAGGGCTTTAGATGACCAGCAATCTGTACTTATGAACCAATATTTCTATTATGTTTTATTTGTGAGACTGGGCTGGTTCTAAATCTAGGTAGTTCTCATGCTTGTTCGGCTTACCTGGTTAAGTGACAATGAGGAGAACTTCACTGCCAGGTCTCATAGATCAAGACTTGACATACATGTATTGGTAACAATGTTTTTCTGGGGGACATGGTACGCTCTCATGAAAAGACCGTAACACTGACGCAAGGCTTTGAAAGCAGCAATTAGCACTCCTGGCGGTCCACGCTGTTGTGTTTTTCAATTTTTTTTCTTTTTCTCCTAACAATTCTGTACCTTAACTTCCCCCTGGGAGTAGCTGTTAAGGGATACAATTAATTTTTTGACACAAAAATGAAAGTGTTAATTCACCTGTGATAATTAGAGCTATTCTTACTGCATGTTGATGAATGTAAAAATGCAGTGTTTATTTATTAATTAATTTCCATCCTGCCGTCAAAATGAGAGCTCTCACAAATGTGTGATCTCGACTTTAGAAGGGAGTCTCAAAGGAAACAGATTATAGACCTGCCCAGCTGTAATGAAATATTGTCAAAAATGTTCCAAAAAGTTACACCTTCATCACTTTGATGTTCCTGTTTTTAATGTGTACCTGAAGAGTGTTTGATGGCAAGACCGTATTGAAGTATCGCAGATTTATAAATTCTGCAAAGCACACTGTGTGATGAATGATGAACAACTTTAACACGTTAAGTTTTTATCATTCAGAATATATTACAGTATTCATATATTATCATGCTTTAATTACACCAGGTGAGATAATCGGGAACAACGATGTGACTTTTTAAAGCCATAAAATTATGCGTGCTTTTAAATTTACACATGGGGGAGGACCTGCTGCATCGACTGACTTATTGGTTAACCATTTCACCAGCTGGGTAATCGTCTGTAGGAATAATCACAACTTAAAAAGAATAATGACGTCATTAAAAAAGGTAACCACGAGGAGAGCTCTTACAGCCCTCCTCATTTTAAAGCATTTTGGAGTTCAAATGACAGCTGAAGAAGAAGGGAAAGTGAATGAAAACTTTTTAAGAAATGGTTCAAACTAATTTGTTTTCTTTATCTGTTAGAAAAGATTGAATTAGAATGGAATAACAGTGGAAAATCTTTTAGTGAACATCCTTTCCTAAACTTTAAAATAACAAAGCCACTTTACCAAAGAAGGAAAGAGTCACAGTACAGAGGGGCAGTAAAAGGGGGCATTCTGCCTTTTTGATATGGAGCAGCATTGCAGCATTAACAGTTTTTTTGCATATTAATTTATTTCACTAGTCCTGTCATGAGCTGCTGGGAGTCTAGTCGCTGCTCACAACGTTTTTAAACATTTTATATAAAGTATTGTAAGTTTTGGAATTGTATCTTCCTTGCAGGCACTTTCTGGACTTGAAACAGTCCTGGGTTTATTATTGGATGGTAATGAGTGTAAACTTTTTTTTTCTTGCACGGGTGTCTGTGAAAATGTGTTCCCTTCACCAGCCCTCCTGACAATCTACCACATTTTATTGATCCCTGTAGGAAAAAAGAAAAAGAGAAATGAGTGTAAACTTTTGTTAGGGACCAAAATGAGTGAGAATGCAAAAAAAAAAAAAATGTTGCACAAAAATTTGCAAAACTACAATTTATGTTAGCATTATGGGCAGTCGACCAACCTCAAATGAAATTGCCATTTTAAGCTTCTTACAAGACTCAAATTTGTAAGTTCACCTAAGAGACAGTGTAAAAAGGAACCCGAGAAACAAACTGAAGTAAGTTTAACTTTCTAAATGTACATGAAGTGTATAAAAAGAACTGTTAGGTGCAGACATCTCCTTCTGGTCATTGTCACCTTTTTATAACTCTCTACAAGTTGATTACTGATATTGTGGAAACTGCTGTCAATAGACCAAAGGACTCCGGGCTCTAACGGGAGCTCTGGGGTGGTCAGTATTGATTATTTAGCTTAAAAGTATCAAACTCAATCAGATAGATTGTCAAAATCCAAAACTGGGTCCAGGCTGGGGCCCAGCTCGGAACCTGTGCAAAGCCTCCTCCTACAGTCCAAAAACATGTAAGTAAGGTTGGTTGAGAACTCTAAATTGTCCGTAGGTGTGAGTGTGAGCATGTCTGGTTGTTTGTCTCTGTATGTGGCCCTGCGATAGACTGGTGTCCTCCCCAGGGTGTACCTGCCTATCACCTGTAATGAGCTGGGATAGGCTCCAGCAGACCCCCGTGACCCTCTAGATGGATTCAGCGGGTATAGAAAATGAATGGATGTTCACCTAAGTGAACATAAATGGTTCATACACACCTGTTTAAGAAGTGCAAACCTAGTTTTCAGGATTGTACTAAAAACGTTCACTTTTTCAGCCAGATATTTCCTTGACAGACCAGTCCTTAAGTCTGACAGGTTACTGAATGGAACTACTGTAAAGCATATCATCAAACGCACAGCGAGAGCTGACACTTGCAGGTTTTGCTGTCATGACAAAGAATTAGTCATTCCAGTGCGACCTGGTATTTGTACTATTAGTGGTATATGTACCATGTTCTTGCAGGTCAGCTCTTTGACATAATCTTGTGAGGATATGACAATCATAAAAAATTGCCCTGACATGTATGATCCAGCTGTTAATAGCATAATGTCAAATGTATTGTATTTGATACATGAATTTCCAGGACCTTTGAACCATACACAAAATCATACAAAAAAATGTTTATATTCAATTTGAAAAAAAAAAAAAGCATTGTTGACATTTGTAAAATGCCTTAAACTACTAATAAGCTAACAAGCATTTAAAACATAAATAGTCTGCCTTTTATTTCATATCTCTTATCTTATTTCATATCTCAGGCTTTATAGGATTGATCAATTCTGGCCTGATTTGACATGTGTGCTTTCGTCTTTGAAGCCCAGAGTCGTTCATGTTCCTTTATCATGTTCCAGTCACACAAAATAATTAGAATTTCTCTAAAATACTTTTAAGCTTGAGACCCATGTCAATAATTTACAATAGAAGCTGAAGATCAATTCAGTAAAATTGTTTACTTGCACTCCGGTTTGGGGTTCCAGCAAGTTTCTTCAAAAACTGAAAGTTTTAGTGGACACTATTAAGTTTTCCAGAAAATCTTCAAGATTTAGGTGATTTTCTTTAGAAGACATCTTAGATCATAGTGGAACAACGGGAAGGAATTAAAGATCAAAACCACTGCTAATCCCTTCTCGTTGAGCTTTCTAAATCAAATCTTAAAAAAAAAACAGGACAAAGGGATTAGCTTTCAATACTTTTGGAGGGGTTGCAACAGTGGTTCATCACATTCTGCACATTGAGCTGACAGGTTTTACTGAAGTAAAAGTAGGATTCAGTGTAGATTGGGATTTCATTGACTGTGGACTGATCCAGCAATATTTTGGTTTGGAGTGCAACCAACTCCAATACATTAAAATGATTCTCTTAATTTAGTTAGTACTTTAGAAATACATAATACTGCTATATTATTTAAATCCTTAAGGATGTCTCAACTCCACATCCAGGGTCATGCTACTGTGTTTTCTGGATCACTGCTACTTCGTCGAGATTTTAGGAGACAACTGAACTGAATTACTGTTCACACTTGTGCTTCTCCTATGAGGGCAAGTGGAATGTCTCCTATAAAAAGGGCTTGTTGTGCTCTGGAAGCCTGCATGACCATACACAATGTGCTAATCGGTTTACCGTGACAACACAGCCCGGTTATGGGCAGCGGCATCACAGTTTGGCCCTGCGAGCAGGCTATAATATTGCAGGTCAGAGTGGTTACAATGTGTGTCGGTGGAAATCCACTTAATCAGAAAACGCTACGCCACAGCTAAAGCATGCTACAATGTGCCAGTGGATGAAGGAAATAAATCTTCTGAACTTATCAGCCCACATCGCTGTGTCCACTTGATGTATGGTCACATGCACATGAAAAGAACATGCCTGAAATTTGAAGCGCCGCACTTCTTTTCTTATTCAAAAAAAGATCGCATAATCTGGAACAACAAAAGCCTGGTAGAAATACTTCTGTGGTAACCAATCACCCTCAACAAAGAGTGGTCTTAAAGCATTCTTGGCTCAGTCAGTCAAGACAATCACTGTCCAGCCAGGCCCGTCCCGCTCCATCTCGCCTGGCAGACACATAAAGGCAGCCATCTTAAATCACGTCTCGCGGCGCACATCTAATGACTACTGAGCCCCTGCATATTTCAACATTAATTCATTAGAGGCGGGGATTGGGGGGGGAGTGAGAGGGAGGGAGGGAAATCAGCAGCAGCAGGGAGAATCCTCGGCGCACTCTGATTAAGGCCGTTATGTTTTATAGAAGCCATTTTTCAATGCCTCCTCTGACAGCACTTGAGGTTATTAAATTGCGGGCTTCAAGGAAAGACTGAGAGAGGGAAAGAAAGAGAGAGTGGGAAGGAAGGGAGGAGAGATCATGGGAGGAAGAAAAGGGGTAAGACAGATGGAGGCTGGAGAGAGACAGAGAACGATTAACAATGGCGAGGAGACAGGTTGCCAGGTCTCCGTTGGCTGCTGATAAAGTGAACTTCTTGTGATTTGTTTGTGTGTTACCTGTGGTTTCTGGGGTTATCTATATCTCATGGGGACTAGATTAGTGAGTGTTGTACTGTACATAGAATGCAGCTATTTTCTCTCTGTCAAATGTGATACAAGGATTGAGTGAAGATAAGCAGAGGAGGACACTATTATGTCTGCAGGATGACCTTGAAATAGTTCTCTCTGCAGCAACAAACAGTGCTACATTCAGATAATGTACATAACCTTTCAGAATCATGTTTTTTGATGGCTTATTTTTATTAATAAGATGATGGTCTATTTCTTGTTATTACCACTGATAATTAGCCATTTGTATAGTTATTTCCCCGTTTCTAGCTTATGCTTATCATAACATGTATCATTCACTATGTCACTAAAGGCTAAAACTTCCACAGATGGAAAATGTTTTCTCAAGATGCAACAGAAGTTTTTTTTTTTTTTTTTTAAAGGGCTAACCTTCAAATACCCATTTTAATTAATTCCAGTTTTCATTCATTTGCCTTTAATCAACTGCATTCACAAACGTAATCAACAACGAAAGATAGCAGAGGCTGCAGGCTGTGTGCTCTACGGTCGTTTTTTAGCTCCTTAACCTTTGTTATCTTCATAACATAGCTCACACTGAATAGGACGGTGATGTTTGGGTTCAATTTGTTGTTTTTTTTTTCATATGCTTTGGTTGCTCTTTATTTCATGAGTTTTTTTTTTTGTTTTTTTTTTTTTGGCTTTACTTTACAGGCTTTGAAAAACTTCAACATGCCAACATGACTGTGCCATCATGGGGTACTTTGGTATACAGGGTAAAAAAAGAATTTCTCACTGTTCTAAGCCTCAAAGTTGATATGCTTACTTCTCTCCCTAAAATGAAAAAAAGTATAAATAAATAAGTGAAATTTAAAAAAGCCTCTGCATTTGAATTATGTACAGCATTAAAAAAATATAAGCATATCAGCGAATATTGGCTGAAAATGGTAACCAATGTTGCTCAATACTGGTCAGGGCTGGAAAAAAAAATCTGATTCTGATCTCTGACTGATTGATCTTTGTCTTTTCTGATATATCGTGCTTTCTTGATATTTTTCCTCTGTGCTACATTCATTGTGCACAAGCAAAGAAAAAGTCCAAGAAGGCAGAAAGCTAATATGCTTCACACAGATACACTTCCTCCAGTTTCACGGGGACATTTGTATGATTTGAAACAGAAGTAATGCATTTTGACAAATAGTGTGGAATACATAACAGTTCTGAGAATGCAAGTGGACAATAAAAATATGAGTTTTGTTGGTTGGTTTGTGTAGTTCCTGTAGAGGTATGTACCAGTATTCAGTTTAAAACACATTTTAACATGTGGAGAACAAAGTATACCACATTGAATAATTTACTGATATTTTCTGCCACAGCTGGAATTCTGTGAATCAATACTCATAGCAAGAAACTGCTCACAGCACACTCACAAAACATGACATACCTCATGGGTTATGAGTGGATGTAAATGCAAATATCTCAGGAGAGCTTCCATTCCTTCAGCAGAAAAAAATCCAGAACCAGTTATCTCTTTCACAGCCCACATCGAGCACTTTCAGACCAAAAATTTCTCTATTTAGAAGACTAGTCAAGAATTACATAATCTCTTCATTGCATATAGCCATTCTTTCCTTTTATCAATGTAAAGAGAATTTTGTCCTACTTTCATGTGTTCAACCAATAAATGGACAATTAGACTACATCAGGTTTCCATCCTCCTGAGTGATTGACAGCTCTGAGACATTACCTGTCAAAGGAGATACTTCCTCTAGCTGCCGTAAGAACTTTGAAAAGGTTCCTGTGGCTCAAAAGTACCTGCTGCGGTGCATAGGTGGATGGCAGAACTTTTGTCAAATCATGGAAGGTTTTAGGCAAAATTATTGTTTCAAGTAAACTGCTAATAAAAATGCCCATTTGCTAGATGTTGAAAATCAATAAAAATACAACATATCAGTAAATCTTCCTTGTAGTTCTGCTTTGATGAAATGAACAGACAGATGCACTTCCTCATCGGCCTTTAGCCCCTTCAGCTTTTCCAAATGGCTGTTCAGCGCCAGGGCTGTCAACAAATTGAGTCATCACATCCTGATGACTGTTGCTCATCTCTCTCACTCAACTTAGATGAGGAAAATGATCCATATGAATATCTTACATGGGCACCGATATCAATATTAAAACAACTTGGAGAGGTATCTAAGAAGTAATTATATTACACCAGCACTTATACACAGATACATAAATACGGCCCTAAAGCACAACATCTTACAACAACTATCAGTCATCTGATTGTCCCCACAGAAAGGTCTGTTGTATAAAACTAGCAGGATTTCATATACAGCTGCAAAACATTAGCAGTCAAGATCCATATGACTCAGTTGCCTCACTTTCTGTTTTCCTAAATTATATGTATATATATATATATATATACACACACACACACACACACACATATATATATATATTTATATATATATATATATACACACACACACACACACACACATACATATGTATGTATATATATATTCTACCATGAAATTGCTGAACTTGACCAAAACCTCAGCAATACAGTTAACAAATTGCTGTCAGACAGACATAAATGGAGATTTAGGATTTATGTCATTTTATGAAGTAATGAATGGATTATTGACTGAATCAATATTTTGAATAGGTTTGAAAATAGTTGTGCATGCAACTCTGAAGATTGTAGAGTAGAAAAAGGACAACATTTAGAATACTGATCCCACAGTGGCCTGGGAAGTAATGAGGTTGGTGATATGAATGAGACCACCTACTGTAATGAGACTGAATGTTTGTACAGCTGAGAACCACGGAGGACAGAAAGAGTCGAAGACAGCAGGAAATAAGAAGCAATACAGAGTGTCAGGGAAAGAAAAAGGCTTTTACAGGCTAAATGACGCCTGATTCCCTGGATATTTGGGCTCCCTCTGGGGAACATATAGTTGTTGCTTGGCAGTGACAATTTGAGAGGCCTCTAAGGGAAAACAAAAAGACACCAAATCAGGCAGATGAACACACGAGCTTCTCTCAGCGGTGCAGACTGACACTTCCAGAAACCATCATTCAAGCACTATCCCATAAAATCACCGTGCAGTTAGCAGGTGTGCCAATGCAGAAAGCAAGTTGTTGCAAACAACTGATAAATATTCAATGTGAAATCAAAAGTTTCTAAACAGAGAAAGTTAACAGTTGAGCTCAGAAAGCAGTGCTGAGTGTCTAAAAGCAAAAGAACAGATACAAATTGTTGGATAAAACCAATCTGAACACATCCAAGCTTTTAATAAATGACAATGCCAGATTTTCATCTACGACAGCCAAAATTCATAAAATCCAGGAATTCAAATATCTATCTTCAGCTTGCCAGGAAGCCTGGTTGGAAATCTGCCTGTCACAATTGCTTTAGATATTTGCCACCTAAAGTAAAACAACAAATAAACACAAAAAAAACAATATGTACCACCCTCTGTGCAGTTTTTTTGCTTCAGATATCAGAATACAAAATCCTAAAATGGACCATAGTGCTTTATAAATATATATATATATATATATATATATATATATATATAAATTTCTTTCTTTCTTTTTAATGCATTGGAAAAAACATTTTCAACGGATGCATTTCCAAGACACATTGGTAGCGATCAGGATCAACAGAAAGAGCCAAACCAAGTGGCATACACATGCAGCATAATAAAAATTCATTGAATTCACTCCACAGGCCAAAATGGATGGTGGCAGCTAGGTCATACTGCATCTGTGCAGATGGGGTCAGGGGGTCACATAAAGTTGTATGAGAAGACAGTGTGCTTTCATGCATCATGTAGCAGATAAAGATTTTGGGGGCTGAGAGAGACAGAGAGGAGGGTGGGGCCAGTTCACTGCAAACAGCGACAACAAGTCTGCATCTCTGGAGCCCCCATCTGCCTGGCTTTATACTGAGGTTGGATAGAGGATCTTTAGGACCTCTTGTTAATTTGTACAACTAAATCAGCAACAGTGCAGCATCAGTCTGTCAAATTGTGACATGAGCTTGCAGCAGAGTTTAGACTACAAATTTGGATACTTATATTAGGCAATTCTGACAGTTTTAATTGAACCTTGGGATAGTCATCTGCATGTTTTTGTATTTTTTAATATTTAATTAAAGCGTCACAACAACATATTACAGTGTTAACAATATGCATTCTTTAAAAACAACCATTCACGATTTAAATTAGGAAGAACAAATCACATCTTACTCATTGAATGAGTGAATCTAGTCTCACCAGTGAATGTAGGGAAATATCAGTTAGTGTCAAAGGTCAGCACGAGTTAAGCCAGAATAAAAAAGACTTGTGGTAACTGAGGTAAGCCTAGCGTGTTGGGCTGGGTCGAGTCAGCTCCTGCCAATATACATCATCCAGATTTGGGGTTTGGGAATCATCTGGGATTCGAAAAATGTTCAGAAAAGAAGAGAGTGATGTGATAGAAGGTTTGTCCAGTTCTTTTATTCCTCTTAATTTATAAAGCTCACACTAATTTATAAAGCTAATTTATAAAGCTAATTTATAGGCTAAGCACACAAGATTGAAATAGGAACCAAAACCCCCAGGGAGAAAGGTGGGGAACAACACACACACACATACACACTTCATTTCCATCC
>JAOWBL010000003.1:3026966-3042935 GCA_028564865.1 Zenarchopterus dispar
ATTATTTATATATACACACACGGACATACATACATACTTGTATCCTTAATCTAAATTCAGCTAAAATCTGATCTTTTATTGACATTTTCGATCACTTTCATCAGGGCACGCAGCATATTAAGGCTGTCGGCCACGTGAGTAAAAACAAACTGTATACTGCATTGCATGCGCAGTAAACACTATTAACATTTGCATTTGTCACAACTATTTTACCCACAATGCAACTATCTTAAAGCAGAAGGATAAACCTTTAACTGTAGATTTGCCTGTAGATATTTGCATTTAAAAACTTTTACAGGGGTAAAACTGAAACAGATTACAAAACAAATACATTTTAAATGTTATGATGTGAAGGAACTACAAAAAGACACACAATTCACTGAATTAAAATTTTTTTTATAGTTTGACAAAGCTAGCTTTTACCCATGGCTACATGATTGAGGTTTTTGCTTACTTTTTACTTATCTAGTTAGACCCCAACAAATACATTTTAAAATCTGGATGAAGTTCAGTGAAATTTCTTGGACATTCATGTTGCACAAGGATGAATTCAATTTCTTTTAGTGATCTCTCGACTTTTCCTCTGGCACCACTACAAGGAGAGTTTCAGCAACCATTTGATAGACTAAGATGATATTTGGTAGATTAAATTCCCCCGAGGATAATGTACAGTACCTTTTCACCTAGCAACATCATCAGATTTCACTATGAGCAATGCTTTAGCTAATGATTAATTAATGTTAAGCCGAATCAGTGAAGAAGACACATTGTGCTCAAATGCACCATAACAGAACATCTTGTGTCGATGTAATTAATTATAAGAAGAGAAAGAGATTGTCCAAGTTTGAAATAAAGCACTGCTGGCTGAACTATATTTGAAACTGATATATGGCACATCCCTCTAGTACTATTTTAAGGTGTATGTTTGTGTCAGTGTGGAAATGTATGAGTGCAGGGGGGAAGGAGTGCTGCAAACAGACCGTAAGAGAGAATGCAGGCAACTGCAGCTGTAAAATCATTCATTTGACTTCCTCACTTTTTATTCAAATAGCCCTGACCTATTTGTTGTTGATGCCAGGCCTCATTTCATATGATCCTCCAACAAGCCGAGAGCGATTATACCAGCACAAATGGCATGGACTTGACGTGGGCCCAAAAGCACTCATATACCTCACTGGCCTTAGGCCACAGTTTGTCATAACACAGGGAATTATGTATTATGCCTCCGCCTGGTGATGACATCACAATAGCAGGATGAAATATAAGCTCTGATATGGCCAGCTGATTGTGGGGAGCTGCGAGGGCTTTCATTAAAAACAGCATATCGCTCATAAAAAGATTAGAGCTGGACAGCTGTTTCCTGATAGCAGGAGGCCTCTGTGGTGGCTTCATCACGCACCGGCACACCTGAAAAATACAAAATGCTCCCACACTTGTGTTCTTCATGTTTTACTGCCATGCAGCTCTATAGCAGTAAACAGGAGATTAGATTAGGTCGCAGCCAACATCCTGCTTTACAGCCTGCAGCTTTAGTGATACACACAAAATTAAACATTTTAGGACTTTTTTTGAGTCACAGTGTGATGTAAATTTGACCTATGTGATAAAAATACTAGCCAATATTTCTTTTTTTTTTTTTTTATCTTTTTTTGTCTTTTTGAGCCTGAGGTTGAGGTTTTGAGGTATGTGAAACACTAAATGCATTTGAGATTTTTTTTTTTTTGTTTAATTGCTGATTCTTCCCCACGTTTCATGAAACTCAGCATTGACAGATAAACAGAATCATGACACCTATCATATGTCTCTGCTCTCGCCTCTTGGAGGAATAATTAAACATCTGACAACACTGGCTGCTCTGGACTTTGCCGCGCTTTAATGCAGTTCTCTTTCTCGCCACTCACTTCTGAACAACACCCACAGTGAGCGGTACATAATGGAACAAATATGTAACGCGGCAGACAAACAAGAGGAAAACAGCAAGCGCTGATTGTTCAAGAATAAAGGAGGTGTACAGGTGCCATTTCTAATTTGGTGGGAGAAGTCGTAGGAGGACGGCCTTGAAGAGCACAAAGCAGCTGGAATCAGTTTCATAAACTTGTACTACATCAAAGGCTTTTTAGCTTGTTTCATCAAAGGTGTCTTCTTGGCTCTCTCCGTCTGCGAGCTCACGGCTCGTGTGTGTGTGTGTGTGTCACTCTCTCTGTATGAGTTTCAGGAAATCTTGGCATGAAAGAAAATGTACGCTCACATCCAAGAAAAGTGATATTCCTCTAACTCAACATTGTTTACATAAAGAAATGAAAAATGAAAGAAAGAAGGCAGTCACATAATCATCTCTGCTTCTCCGTTTTATTTATTTTTTTCCTTATGGTTAAAGAAAAATATCTCAGGCTCTGAGCGGAGGAATGTAATGGAATACAGCATCTAAACATGAGTGTGAGCACCCAGTTAAGTCTCTGACAGGTGTGTTAGACATTTATTAAATCAGCTTCAAATGTGTTTGCTTTCCACGTTCAGATCAGATTATAATAGGCCACACTTAGCCCCCACTGATTGGCTCACGATGCCTATGTATGTTGAATATTTATCTGAATGCAGTTTTGTAAGCTGCTGCATACTTTGTCTGTAGAATAACTCCAAAATGTTTTTGCTCAAGTTGTATGAAAACTTGAAACCGTGAAGTCATACGTTTGGACACCTCACTTTATTTCAGTACGTAATCAAATGTGTTTGCAATTAAGACAGGTGATTTTGATCCCTTGAATTAGGACTTTGTCACTTTTTTCCTATTTTCTGTTCCCCTAGCTACAGTATTTTCTCCATTTCACTTCCATGCTAATCAGCTAAGTTGACAACAGTCTTATTGCTGTTATAAACCTGCAAGATAATTTCTTAGAGTTTCAGTTTAATCCAGTAATTGACTGCATTAGCGACTCTAGACTGCAGCAATTATTTCCCATCAGGCAGCTTTTTATGTAGATTTGGATGGCTCATATTTTATAATGCATGTGTTGTTTGTGGTCAGTGTCAGTCTGTTCAGAAGACAGTAGCTTTTTTGGGTAAAAGGTTATTTTGTTTGAGGAACGACAATGAGGAACCATTAGTGTGCTATTCACGTTTTTTTGTGTACAGGTTTTTTTTTTCTAAAGTTAGTTTAAGAAAAATAATCCAAGAAAGAAGAGTATGGAATTCTTAGACTGTACAAATCTGGATACACTGTGTAAAATGCCACTGATGTGGTGTAATACCACTGTCGGCCAGTAGGTGCTGATTTTAAAAACAGAAAATTGAACTTGTTCACTTTTAAATATCAGCTTCATTTTCTTTTGAAGGTATATTTACTTTTACGAAAGGTCATCTAGCTCCCCCAAAATGCCAGAAATACCCAGAAATTTCTTTCCATGTAAAGTGTTTATGATATGCTGATAGACATACATCACCCAAATATACATATGGCCTTGTTTTGCAGTCCAAAGCTATAAGACAATGAGGATGATAATAAAAAAAAGGGCTTAATTTTTTTGTCACCAAATGTTACCAAAGTGCACCACTGGTCTGCAAACAACTATTGTGATAAAACGAGTAAAAACATAAAATTTCAACATCTGCCAAACAGTTTTCTAGAGGCACTGTAGAATTGAAATAGTGGTGGAGGCAATTTCTTTCTTTTTTTTTTCAACTCAGCCATTACATCAATTTACTTATGATTGGTGGGCTGCCCAATGAAAAATAAATTATTTAAAATTAAGAAACTACATTTGCTTTAGCATACTTACACTCAAACACAATTTCCAGCAAGCTTTATCTCAAGATTATTTCTCCAAATCTTAATAATCTCATTATTTAATGCACATTACAAAAGATTTCACCATTTCTACATCTAAACCTCTCCCAAATACTGAGTAAATTTTTCTGTAACCTTCTTGTTAAATCAAGCATCAACCGTGCTAGCAATGATCTTTATGTCTATAAATAACCGTAATTACAAAGATTAACTGAGAGGAAAGTAAGATAATGATAAATTGCCTTTGGAGACGGTGGAAACCTGACCATAACTGAGAGCAATGATAAGACTTACAAAGTAAGAAAACAGAGATGTAACCATTACAGGTGTGCTCATCACTGACACTGACATCACTGAGCAAGTGTAGAGGAGAGAAAAGAGCGTTTCCTCTGGAAGACAATGGCTTTGGACAGGCTCACAATAGCTTTATTACAGGGTTCACATTACAAGGTCATGGGAGATAAAGGGGAAATATCAGAGTGGACACATTTAAACACATTTGCTGTAAAACCTTGCCTAGGTTGGCAGCGTGAGCCTCAGCTGTGGCACATAATGATTTTTTAAAAGTAATTTGATGCTTTTGGTGTTGTCATTGATGGGAAATAGTCAAATAAGTAGACTGTGAAGGGAAGGTGGGTAAAGGTAACACTGGCATTGTTACATTCCATTCAAATGCTGTCCTTTCTAGTCTTACATTTATTAACTTTCCTTTCCTAATTCTGATAGGTTACAGGCTGTAAACAACATGGAAGGAAATTGATTGTGAGCACAACTTTTTGGTCATTTATGGACATTTTCCCTCTGTGATGAGCTCAAATGTCATTTCCTACCACTGCTCACAATTATTAGTGAATGTGAATCCTTTCTGAGATCCCCTCTGTGTGCACCAGCCTGGCTATTGATCAGACCGATCAATCACTGCTGGCGGTCAGACCTTTAAGTGCCCACGCCACACTTGTTCACCAGCATCAGGGGAGCTGTCATACAACACAAATGATCAATTACCAAAATTAGCCCCTTAACCCCCATGTGATGCTCTAAAAGCAGTCAAATCTAGTGATGACAAAGGGGATACAGAAAAGCAGTTTGACTTATGGAGAGCTTATCTACAGCTCTGGAACTCAATCTATAATGTTTCAAATGGAATACTTTGTGATATTGTACGTAGTACATCATGTACTCACATCCATTGTGCGTTGATCCAGTGTGAAACTGCTGTTTCACTCTTACAGGAAATGAAAATAACAAACCTTCGTCTTTGGCTGCTTTACCACTGGGAGCAGAAGTGCCACAGTTTTGCAGTTTGGTTCCATCCTCAGCTCAACCTCAGCAAGTCCCAACAATCTCATTTTTATTTTGAGGCCGACCCAGAAGTAACAGAAATTGCTGTTCATTGACTGACCTCTGGAGGCTGGCTCCAAAACTGAGTCAATCTCTATTGACTCCCATCTTAAAATGTATAACTTTGCAACAGAAGTAAACTTGTGTTTTTTTGTTGTTGTAGTTGTTTTTTTTTTTTTTTTTGTTTTTTTAAAACAAAGGATTCTCCACAGTAGATTTAACATCCATGACAACTCTGCAGGGGTCAACTGTTTTGTATCAGGTCAGGTAAACTTATATAAAGCACCAAAACAACATCTTAAATGGGATATTCCATTGCAAAGGTTCACCTGTAACTCCAGAGCTCCTCCACTGTATGATTTAAGTTCTTTCAGCTGTTTAGTTGTTTTTATGATCTGTGATTCTAACCCAAACAACGTGAACCAATAACGTTAAAGCAAGTGAGGCCAGAGTGACTTGTTATACAGTAAATTCACTGTCAGCCAATGAATATGTTAATGCAAGTGTACATTTCAAATGTTTCAAACTGAAAAATGTTCACCTCACTAGGCTCTGAAGGTGACACTATTAAGTTGATAAAACACTCAAACTGTTAATTCAGGCCAGTGGAGATATATCAGTGAAGTATCTCATATCTCTAAGAATATCTGTAATTCCCCAGATCATGAAAAGTATGTTCCCACACTCTCATTTTCTCTCTTTTTCCAGGTTTTTGCTTCTATGGTAATGCTATATAGGTGCATATAAGCTGTCTCTGTACTCTGTGCACATTCACACAAATACACATTTCTTACCCTTGAAGAGGGAGCAATCTGCAAGGTTGCAGCCCCCTTCATGGTTGTGCTCATTTCATGGAGAAAACATTATAATTTCAGCCGAATTTGCTCTCATCTATAAGTTAATAAGTGTTGTTTGGTGACAAAATAGATCCTGTTTTGTAGACAGCCATGACAGATCGACATGAAATTTAGTGTATGAAAATGAGGCTATTAATATCAAGTTAAACGTGTGTAAGACATTATAATCTAAATTAACCATGTGATTTTCAATGACAAAGAGCATATGAGGAGGTGTGGATGACATAAGGTTGTTAAGGAGGCAAGACAGAGAGACTAAGGTTGAGTGATTTTAACGTACACTAAGTTTCTCATCAGGTCTTAAGAGTTGTGAGCGTCTTTGATTCCAACCCTGTTACCATTCAAGTGTATCCATATTGTAAGTTATGTGTAATGGATGGTAGGCTTTTAGTGTGATTGCAATTTACAAATGGAGTATGACACTCCCATCTCCAAAACATGGGAGACATTTATCGAATGCAAATTAACAGAAGTCCTGTGTGAACAGTTCATTTACACACAGACAGAAAAGTGGTCAGGGCTTGGTCACAAACTTTGGACTCTCTAAAGTTTTTGTTTTTGTTTCTCACTTAAACTCTACAGTAACTTTTGAAGGTAAACAGTGAATCCATGTTCTGTACCAACTGATCTATGGGAATCTGCTGGAGCCTAGTCCAAGTGAGAGCAAAATGGGAGGTACACTTTTGACATCACAGACAGAAAAGGCACGTTTCCAGTAGCAGGAGTTCTGCATAGATTTTTCAGAGCCGGATCATTGGCGTGTGTCTCCATTACCAGGAACAGCCCTGCAGAAGTGGCTTTCAGGAACCTTTACGGGGCAAAATTTGTTCCTGTAGTTGGAGAGGTACTCAGATTAGCCTACACCCAGGTTTCTCCTACTTGTGATTTCTAAATTACGTTTAGCACTCTCACATGAACACAATCATGTGAACAACTCATTTGGATCAGAGACGTTTTGCTACTAGTACATTTGATGAAGTTGGAGATTACAAGAAAAAAATGAGAGATGGAGCGATGAGTTGGTTCAGGTCTTGTTGGTGTATTACACAAATGTAGTGGTCCAACAGGGACTTTTCTTTTCATCTCAACTGCTACAACTGCGATGTATGTTAAAAAAAAAAAAAAAAAACAAGCAAAAAAGCAAGTAACTTCCCTTCTTGATGTGTTTCTTCTTATGTTTTTTCTTTTGCTGCATTCTTTGTTTTTGTCTCCTTGTATGCTCCTGGCCATTTGCAAACAGCAAGAAACTTTCATTATCGCCACCATGTGGTCAGATGTGTTATTTGTCAGTCAAAGGGTCTTGCGTGGCACTACTATGTGATGGAAACAGGCCGGCTAAAGGGGCTGAGAAGAGTCGGCCCTACTAGAGGTTCCTGTCTGGTGGGTTTACTCTGATCTACTGCTCGTGGAAATGCACCTAAAAACAACAAAACCATCCACATTTACTTCTATGCTCAATTTAGTATCACCAGTCCATCTAACATGCATGTTTCTAGACTGTAGGAATAAGACAGAGAACCTGCAGAAAACACACACACATGGGTGGGAAACATTCAAACTCCACATTTGGATAAAACTGGATATAATAAAGCCAGTCCAAAGTAGAAACACGTAGCCCAAAACTAGAGCTCTACCTAGAATTTTTAATGCACTGTAAACACAAACATAGGCACAGGAACACACACAAATCATAGTTTTAGACCCATTTGTCCAAGGCACATTTTACTTATTTGATTTTATAGAAAATATCCATAATTTAGGTTAAACAAAGGAATAAAAATGTCCCCAGTGTTGAGGGCCACATATTTAAGAGTGATAATCTTAGCCAACTCTTCCCTATATTAACTATATACCTAATATTGAGAGCTGTGATTTTCAGTTATGAGTTCAACGTTCATTGAGTTTTATCTATTTGACTCAAGAAAAACAAATAAGAGTGAATTTACATAGTACAACACATACATTTATTTGTGTAGGGGTTTAAAAAAAATATAACTCTTGATCACTGTTCAGAATAAGTGAATCTAGATAATGGCATTTTAGTGACTTCTCGGAAAAAGTGATTAACTTGGTGTTAAAGAAAAACATAAAAGTTCATAATGAGACTAACTAAAAGCAGAAGTAGTTAATATGTGGGAGAAGAGTCATATTTTTGTTTCTGTGTGTGCGCATGTGTTTCAGTACTTGAATGTATTTGCTCATGGATGCATCTCAGTATCATAAGCTGGGTGTGATGGAAACCACAGCCATGGTAAAAAATAAATAGATAAAGCAAAATGTTTCCTTTTGTATCTGTTTGTAATTTCATTGTCCAAAACTGGCCAAGATTACAACGCTTCAATAGCCAGGATCTGTTTTATCCTTGTCTGTGCTGTTCGCTTTCTTTAAAAATTTAAATGCACAAAAGATGTCCAGTTGTGTGGGAGCTTCAGGAGGGATACGCTGTCCATGCCGTGCACTTTCCTCACTTTGATCTTTGATGCTGTCAGTTTAAGTCAGTCAGTAATGACGCCACAAAGGGGTTCAAATCAATAGTTGTGGATATTGTCAATGAACTCAGAGTGTGCTGCTTTCTTGAGCTACAAGTCAGTCTTAAGTGAAAACTCTCAAATTATTCAATCACTGGAGTTCAGACATTCAGACAGTCTAGGCTTTTGCCATTTACTGTATTTGTCATCTGTGATACTCATCTGGTTATAAATAGAGCTGTCATGAAAATGCTATGACGGATCACGCTAACCCCAATTTACCAATCTCTTCGTCAAATCCCAAAGGGTGGAGCTTTGATTACTCCTGCAATTAGCGATGTCACCCTCCTCTATGAATTAACCATTCAGGTTTGTGTTTTCAAACCAATTAGCCTGCTCTCTTGCTATGACGTGTTGATTAATTATAGATATTTAGTTCGGAAAGGAGACATTAATTATTAATCAAAATTGAATTATGTGGCATAATTAACCACAAAAACTTTGCTGTTTTACTTCACCTCCCTGTGTTTTTCATTTATCCGATCTCAACGCGTTTGTGACATGTCACAATACTGAGAGAAGTACGTGACCTTGGCTTATGTGAAAAGGCACTGAAAGCATGAACAAGGCGCTAATAGCTTTCGTGGGAGTGTTTGCTGTACTCTCAGCGAGTTGTTGTAAGTGCTCAACGCTAACACTTACTTTCAATCCCAAAATCAATGAGCTCTTAGAAACCTGTTGTAATGATACACAAGAAAACTCTATTCATCACTTGTTTATGGCTACATGCTATGAAGTGAGGTAATGGCATTTATGGGCATTTACAGGTGACATATTGAGTCCTTAAATATTATTTATTGTGTCTGCCACTTTGCTGCTATTGTAGCCACTGTCCTTGCACAGATTATATAACATATGTGGTCATATTGAATATGAGGTATGATTTACTCCAAGGTCATAGAGGTTAGTGATCTGCCTTGGTAGCAAATGGCACAAGGTATCACAAGCTTTTGCTGCAACAGCAGTCCAGAATTACTTCAGTGTGTAATTAGCTTTGACTGACAGGCTATTAAATATGAAGCTTGTGACTGAAACACCATCAAATATTAATGTTGATTATCATCTGTTTGTTGCCGGGCAGATTTGCCTTTGTTGTTTCCGTTGTGCAACAACAAATCTGGCCATCTCCTTGATGAAAGGTTCATGGGACTTGAGAAGAGATGATGCAAATTCGTCTCACCAACATGCTACGTAGAAATATAAGGCTGCCAGCTGTTTTAAAAAAAGGGTGAAACACATTTCCTCTGCATCTGCGATAAAATAAGTGCACTGGTAACTGCGTTTTTAGCAGAATCTAACTTTGTGATTGATGTAGTTGGTGCAGTTCCACATTATCAGCACAATGTTGCTAAGGGAACATAAGGGAGAAAGAGTGTGGCATTAGTTGCAGTTTTGCTCAATTTCTGTGTGTATTGATGCATTTCATAGCACATTTGAGTAACCAAAGAGACTGTGATGAGATAAGGAGATTAGTGCACTTATCATAATCACCATTGAACGGCTCTGAATTTGCATGAACATACAGTTTATTGCTCTGGGATGAGGCTTACAACAACAGAAGCGTATTTGCACATAACCATAGGTAAATCTGAATGACAGCTGTAAAATGTAGCAGATAATGGAATGCTAAATTCACTCTAGGTGCCTCAGGAAATGCAGATTTACCAAGCTCTTTTACCTAATAAATTAAATGGGTGTCTGATAAAGCTTGCAGAAAGACAAAATACCACCAGGCGCCTCGATTCACCCTGCACAAAAGGGAAACTGACATAAATTACGCTTAAATATATTCACAAATGAGCATTTCACTTGCATCAGCTGTGTGTCAGATTATTATAATTACATAAAACTGATTTTACTTTTATGGTTTTCGCTGTACTCCATTGCACAAAGATACAGAGGGCACAAAACAGCAGCACCATACTTGCATGATATGACTGCAATCATCATTTGTGCAAGGATCTAATTAGCTTAAAACTTAGCAAAATAGAATTTGGTTGCTTAACATTAACGGAAACCTTTGTGATGAAAGATATTGTATTTTTCCACTCATATCTTTTCTTTCTCTTCATGCATAAAATGGCTACAAATCAGCCACAGTCCCATGAAGCACAATAATTCCTGAAAAGAGCAACTTTTGTCTTTGAAGCCGTCTGAGATAGATATACCCTCTCTGTAATGAAAATGTTCGGTCAAGCCAATTAAAGCCAAGCCATTTTGTCTTTGTGTCTTCCCTTCCTCTGCAATTAATTAAAGATGGTCATAAAAGGAATATTCCTGTGGTCTGGAGAGCTGCAGCAGACCTCCAGCCGTCTCTAAGGTTGAATTACAATGCTGTCAATGGACCTATTATGTGAGAATTAGGTTCCAGCTTGTCCCCTTTTACAAAATACTATTGTATGATATGATTATGAATGCTGCTGGGAAATGACCTGACTTCAGTGAATGTTCCCATTTTTAAATTACACATTTTAACATTTTATTAATCTAATCATCTCAAACAGGGATTCACCTTTTTCTTACTTGCATTAATCAAAATGTTATTTTACTTTTTGATAGTCGGCTATGTTTGAAAGTTAAAAGTTGTCAACATGCCTTTGCTTAAGCTAAAGCATGAGAAGTTCAAAAAAACTATGTGATGCACTATGTTTGGAAATACCTTTTTATTTTTATATTTTTGTCAAGTTGTCTCTTGTTCACAGTTTAAATCAAACTTTGGTTGTAGCTCAACTAGGGCAACACGGTGATTCAAAAGGGCTCTTCTCCTTTCTCTCTTCAGTACATTAAGGCGGTGAAGGGAATGAATTTACTGATCAAAGTATCTCAGCCTCTGGCACAATAGATGGCGATAGTAGTTGCTTTTATCTTGTTAGTTTTTGGACTTTTCTGGAGTTAAACCGGAAAAGCCCAAAACTTTTGTGGTTTAAGTCTCCGATTTAGATGGTGGCGGCAAATTGGAAAAATGGTGAGCGGTGATTTATTCAGTCTTACAGCTCTGTACGTTTCATAACGCCTGTGAACTTTGGTTTTTCTCTTCTCTTTCTTCTAGTACTTCTAGATCAAAGACCAGGGTGATAACCATGGGGCATAGACAGAGCTATGATTACCTTGCTTCCAATTGCATTATCTGGGTGTGTTAATCTGACATTAAGGAGTTCTGATCATTTCCATTTCAGCCGGGCTACAATGTTAACTTAAATTTTAAAAATGCAATTTCACTCGGACTATTGCAGTAAATGCTACTGCTGAAAAATATTGTTACTGTGCTTGCAAAACCCTCTATTTTAGACTGATTTTGGTGCACAAGAGGAGACTTTCTTTTTAGCATATATGACCCTCCCCAGAATGAAAAAATGAATGAATAGATAAAGAAAAAAAAAGTCAAATTGTCTACAAATGTTTGTGGCAAAGGACAGGCAATATTAACTCACTCAAAGGACTATTTCTAAACCAACTTTGCGTATCAAATGACAACACATTATGTCAACATACTGTATTTCTAGGTTACCCTAGAGATTTATCAGGCATGAAATACATGAAATTCATCTGTTAAGATCACTTTGTCACTCATTAGCAAATGCCTTTGGGGTAAAATTGGGTGACGACGTCAGTGAACAGCTGTGCTCTATAAGTAAAAAGGTTAAACACATTTATATATATATATATATATATATATATATATGTGTGTGTGTGTGTGTGTGTGTGTGTGTGTGTGTGTGTGTGTGTGTGTGTGTGTGTGTAACCCAGCTTTGTCCACATTTATCTGGAACTTATACTGTATGCTCTCAGGTGGTATGGTGAATGTTTCCTGTTTAATCAGCTCATTGTTTAGAAATCTGATACAAATTGAACCAAATCAAAGACCCACAGGAGATTTGGGATACTGAGCAATGTATACTTCACTGTACACACATTGTAGATATATATATAAAAAAAGCATCCTTGAACATGGATCTGTCACACACTGTACTGGACTCCCCCCCAAGGTGATGATATTTGATTACATATAGTTGATTTTATAAGCTGATGTCCATCCTCCTAAAGTATGTACCTCTAATACATTTTAACCATTGTCAGTTCACTTGCACATGGGCCAAGTGCACAAGATAAAAGAATCATAACAGGGAATCTGTTATTAAGTGCAAAGCTTTGCATTACTACATACAGCTCTGCAGACGCACCAGGTGCCCAGCAGTGACAGCACTGCAGACCTCCTAGTCTCATCACAGGGCTACTCATTATTATTAACATCATTTGTGTGGATCTCTTGCTGGTTCAACAGACACCGTGAGGATGACATGTTAATAAATGACTCCAGGTACCTCTTTGGCATAGGCTTGTTCCTCACCTGCCCCCTCAGCCTCATCAGCAATACACATGCACATGTGCATAGACACACAAACATTCAATCCCCAACAGGGACAGGAGGTGGTGATTTGTTTTCCTGAAGGTCCCTGCTCTGTCTATTGTTGTTTGCACTGAAGGGGACAAATTCAATTCATTCTTATGACAACAACGCCGTGATACATGAGAATAAAGAGGGGAAAGGAGGGAAAGAGGAGATGGGAGACCGGGGATGCACAAGGAGGAAGGTGGGACTGTGTAGGAGGAAATAAACAAATGAAGAGGTATAAAAACTTACACACAGAACACAGACTGAGCAGTTTTACCTGTGGGATTTGAGGGCTGCAGCTGCAGAACAAGTGCATCTGTTTCTCTTCCAGTACAGAGACGCAACGATCAATGTCCCCGCTTTGAGACACCTTTACTGTCAGCCGCTCCCACAAATCAAACAATCAAGCACAGACAGCTCTAATAAGATGGACTTCCAGTTGCAGAAAATCTTAGTCTCGGAGGCTTGTGAAAAGTGACCAGCACTCCTGGAGACAGGACAATTAACCTTGTGGTTATTTGGCCTCAGATCATTTGTGGTTTCTTCGTATTATTTAAAGTCAACAGCTAACTGAAGTATATAAAATTAGTAGCCTTTGTATGGAAACATATAAGGTTTAGAAGTATTTGGACAAAGACAGTTTTTTTTATTATTTTTCTTCAACACAGATACAGTGGAACTGAAATAAAACACATTTTTAAATAAATCAAGACATGAGAGTGTAGACAAAGTGTGGATTGCATCTTTTCTATCAGAGGTTTTAAAAAAAACGATGGCACGTGGCATTTCGGAATTACAGTCATTTTGAGAAAAGTATATCCTTTTCACTGGCTCAAAAGCATTTATCTTACTGAAAAAACGTTAATTGACCAGGTGCAGTCGATTTCCTTGTTACTTCCAAGATAAGTGAATCAGATCAAAGGTTTGGAGCTGATTTCAGGTATTGAGTTGGTATTTGACAGCTGTTTGACTGGAGCCACTAATGTCCAATGAGATCACAACGCAAGTGATGTAGGTCATTGTTAGGCTAAAAAAAAAAAAAAAAATCTGTAAGAGACCTTTGTTGTGGGACAAACAAAAGTTTGGTAAAAGAGAGAGAGAAAACCACTGGTGAAATCATCAATATCACGAGGCCTGGAAGACCACAGACGGCAGCTAAAGTGGATGATTCCAGAATCCTTTCTTGGTGAAGAAAAACTCTTCACAACATCAACAGGGGTCAAGAATACTCCAGAGGAGGTAAGACTGACCCAGAAGAGCATGTTTGTCAGCACAAACAAGCAACAACTGAAGGTAGCTGCAGTTTTTCCAGGGAGGAAGCTCAGGATATGCTGATGTCCATGAACTCCAGACTTTAGGCAGTTTTATTAACTGCAAAAAGATTTTCATCCAGATATTACAAATCACACTTGTATTTACAGTCAAGTCACCTTTTCCTTATGAGCCCCTGACAAAGAGTGGAATTCCTAAATGATGTCTTTATGTCTTCTAACATTAACTCTGTAATGCCAGCATGCATAATATCGGATACATGAATTTCAAAAAAATAAGTAATAAAAAAAAAAAATAATAATAAAGAAATTTTAAAAATTGTAAAATTACCCAGTATTTTCATAAAAACAATTCAGAAACTTGAAACAGAATTTTGTTGTACTTCAAATATCATGCATTAAAAGGTCAAGGGTGAACATCTACATTTTAATCAAATGTTTTAAACTCTTTGTGGTAGCATAAATACAACTGTGGTATATGTGGTAAATAGTGTTTTTCACCAAAGTGTTTGGTGCACCGAATTGCTTTGGTCTGTCTGAAATTCATAACCATGACACAGAAAGTTAGACATTTACCTTTATATGTTATAGAAATCATTACTTAAACATTAGTGTTTATGATTATCATTATCACTTAGTGGGCTGCCTGATCTAGTTACATAGCTGTTCTGCCTACTCCAAAAAAATGCAAATACATGTGTATATAATCCTAGAAGTAGCTTTAGTGAAGTAACTGTTAGTGGAGGGAGGAGCCACACTGGAACAAAACACTGTAGTTGTTGTCAGGTTAGTTGTTATATTATAGATGTACTTCAAAACCAGAGTTACCAGATATGATGTACACCTTAAATTACTAAAAAAAAAAAATCAAACACATAGCTTGTAGTATGCTGTCACCATGATAATCCAAGAAAATGTTGCCCAAAGCACATCTGAATTAACAAAATGAAGCAAACATTTTGCACCTCCATTCAAAAAAAAAAACAACCTTTGAGAAAACACCTCTGAATCTCTCCACGATGCTTGACTGTGAACTGTCACATTAATAATGCTCGTATTCAAATGTTCTGTCAAAAACTGGAGAAAGATTGAGTGCCTTTGCCGCTGTGAGGCTAAGATTGAAGACGTGTCCTAGTGACACCGTTAAAAGTTTATTAAAATATATGACTCCTCAGATACCATTGGCTGGTGAGGCTCCCAATTTCTGCATAGTTTCAGGACAAAATCTGTCTTCTCATCAAAATGACTGAACGCTAGCAGGCTGGATTCAGGGATGTGAATAAAACAAGTCGACGTAGCTCTAGTGAGCATGTTTCTTTTTGATGGCGTTAGCTAGACACGTGTGTGTGTGCATACACAATAGATCTCACCGCACACATGGATTACAAAGTGAAGTCTAATTTTGCTTGTGGGTTACGTGCACATAAAGGTAACAGATTTTCAAATTAGTCTGATGTGATTCTAACAGAGAGTCAACTCTCAGTCAAATGAAGACATATGGTGTCACATCTGCATGATGAGCCTTGCATGTGTTACACACATCATGTTCCTTCAACCTCAGAGACAATGAGGGTAACTTAACAGCACACTTACTGGATCTTCAGGCTCACGTTTGCCTGATGTCTCAGTATCATGCTAAGAGAAATAAAACAGAAAACAAAGATCTTTTTAAAAGTCTATCAAATTCTTTTGATAAAAAAAAAACCTCAGAAGTTCTCAACTTTCTTATTATGACTATTCATATTTCAAAATAAGACTCATTATAAATTCAAACTCAGATGACTATACATATATA
>JAOWBL010000003.1:3043035-3056338 GCA_028564865.1 Zenarchopterus dispar
TATATATATATATATATATATATATATATATATATATATATATATATATATATATACACATTTTTTGGAAGGGTTAGTAACGTAAATCTGAGTTTCTCTTAAAAGTCCTATAATGCAAAATATGTGAATCTCTTCTGAATTCATGAAGAATCAGTCCGGTCTCAATCATGCTTCAGTTTCTGTTTGGACAAATTTGTTGGAACCCTTTTTGGCCCGGTGATGGACGATCATCCTGTCCAGGGTGTCCCCCTGCCTTCCACCTGCAATGAGCAGGCGTGGGCTCCAGCAGACAACTGTGACCCTGTATAGGATTAAGCTACTATGGAAAATAAATGAATGAATATGGAAGGTCTTCCATTCAAGTGATCACACATATCCTCAGTGACCACTGTGATAAAATAATTAAACTGGCCTTGATAAATAAGTTGAAAGAAGGATTTTTGTATTGTCATTATATCAGAATACAATAAAAACTCATTTGGTAATTCCCATATTTTAGCACTAAGACAAATATAGATTTTAAAAAAATGCAATAAATGCCCAATAAAAAAGCATAGTACAATTAGTACCCTTAGAAAAGATGTAAAATAAATTGATCATAGTGACACGGTAAATTAAAGTGTTTCCTGCAAATAGGATCACAGGTGTCTTCAACCTTGTGGTGCATCTGCCTGACTATTCAAAAAGCGGAAAAGTTGTTGCTCTGCTGCTTGGTATCATGATGTTCACCCCACTGAATATGGACCAGAGGAAGTAAAGTATTGTCGGAGGAAATCAGAAAGAAAATTCTAGATTAGCATGTTAAAGCTAAAAACTCAATGCTCCTGAGACAACAGAAGTTCAGGATCCATGAGACTGTGCCAACCTCCCTGGACATGGACATGAGGGGAAAACTGATTAAAACTCGAGACAGAGAACATCAATAGTAACCAAAGAGCCCAGAACAACTTCCAAAGGGTTTAAGATTAATTACAAGATTTGAGTTAAAGTGGACTTAATGGAAGATGCTCGAGAAGGACTTAATTTAAAACTTCTAGGAGAAAGTTCTTTCAACAGATGAGACTAAAAATGAAGCTTTTTGGCAACCTCTATCAGCTCTACATTCACAGACGCATTCAAAGACAAGAAGTCTGTAGCCCCTGTGGAACACGGAGGAGGTTCGATTAGGTTCTGGGGCTCCTTTGCTGCATCTGATACAGGGTGTCTTGAATCTGTGAGGGGAATAATGAAATCTCAACACTATCAAGACATTCTAGAGAAAAATGTGCTGCCTGGTGTCAGAAATGATGTTCTCAGGTGTAGATCATGGAACTTCCAACAGGATAATGACAAAACACACAGCAAGAATGGTGAACAAAACATTTGACTATTCTAAGGTGGATCTCCATGAACTCCAATCTAAATTCCTATTCAACATTTCTTTAAAGAGTTTGAACATGCATTTTGGAGAAGAAACCTTTCAAACCTAAGACAGCTAGAGCAGTATTCTCATGAGCAGTCCAGCAACATACCTGTCTACAGGTGCAGAAGTCTGATTGATAGATACATAGATCACTTGATTAATAATTCCCTCAAAAAGCTGTGCTACAAAATATTTAGTTAAGACCAGCATCATTTCTGCCCAGGCCATTTTCATTATTCTTTTTTTAAGTGATTCTGTTGAACCAGAATTCAAAGCAATGTTCGATTTTCTTTAGTTAATGTTCAGTAATTTATGACTTATCATCACTTTTGTTAATTTTAAATTATTTCAGTGACCATTGTGGTTTTTTTTCTCTTTTTTGAAAGTGCATCAGCAAATTTGTCCCTGTTTGTACGTCACCATCTCATTTAATTTAAAGGAATATTTCACCTAACCACTGCAAGGCATATAAGCATGAATACAACAGGACAACAATCCAGCTTCAATGACGATACAGAAGAAAAACATGGATAGCTGAACTTTTATTAACTATTGTCATTTTACTTGCATACCTCAGAATGAGACTAAAATGGCAAAATACCAGACAATGCGCAGTTTGAATGCTTATATAAATTCATTCTCTGGAGACAGACTACAGAAGTACAAGAGCGTCTACAACCTGAAGTAACCAGGTGGAAGTATCGTTGCCCGCAGTCTGTTGGGAGGTAGTGATAAGGAGGCTCTATTGTGCGGCTGGGAGAATGATTGAGTGCCGCGGGCCTACAGCAGTCGTTCCGTCTGTTCTGTTGCCACTCTATTCCATCATAGGCACATTTGCCCTTAAGGGAGTCTCCAGAGAAAACGGCTGCTGACCTCGTGCACCTGTGCTTCCCTTGATGCTGGAGGAGCCTCACTCTGGCGAGAGTTTGGCATAGTGAGTGTGTGTCCTCTCTATGTTTGGCCTTTTAATTTGGAGTATAAGTGAGAACAAGGGCAGAACATTGGTTTAAAAAAAAAAAAGATCTAGCATTGCATTTAGAAATGGTTCAGGAGTGTTCTTGAGTATGCAAATCCATACACAGTAAAAAGGATACTGCATCTCTAAAAGCTTTCTTGGGAGTGAAGATAAATCTAGTGGTTCATCACATCTCTTCTCAAGCATTCATTATAGTGTGGGTGTTCTTGATGAGTTGCAAACTGGAAATTATCCAGTGTTGGAGCATCACCATGGACTGTCAGTTCGTTATGGCCCGTCACTCAGTGCAGACAGATAAATTACTTTGCTGTCACTTTTGCTATCAAATTAAACAAATTGAAAGAGTAATCAATTGCAAAACAGTGAAATAGAAAAGCAAGTGCTCGTTTCATAACTGTGGTGTGAAAACATGAAATGATATGTGCATTTTTTTTTTTTGCATACAACTCCTTTATAGCCATCCTCATTTGCATGCATTGCTATCCAACCATCCCAATTAGAGGGACAAAGAAAGGAGTAATTGCAGATTAAAAAGTAGAATGCTATATGTAATCGCATGGATCAAAACACAATTAAAACTTCATCTCAACCTGTTAAAGCCTGCCGATGAATCCCCCCCACCCACCAGATCTTAATACTTTAAATCATATAAGGGAGTGTCGCTTGCAGACAGACAGATGAAAACATTTCTCGCACCCAACAGTAAATTAATCGCACCAATTATTCACCACCAAGAGACGTTTAATGCAAACCTTTGGAGAAACGAAAGCCGGGCACTCAAATCCTCTCATTTGTAATTGGCTGTCTGCTTCAATAATTGATCGGAACAAATGTGAAATGGATGAGAGGGTCTAAGTGTTCACCATCACACACTTTCTGGTTCAGCAAGTTCATGGGCGACTGCTTCAAAGGAGCCCCCCTCTACAGATTTAGCTGATTTTAATGTCATGCACTCATTTTTCTATGCAAGTTCAGGTAGTAGTGGTTAGTCTTTTATATGGTAAAGGATGGGATTTCAAGATATGCACTAGTAATGCTCTAGGTAGTACTGTCAAGTGTTCATACAGACACTAAGATTCCTTTAGAATCTACTTCTAGAATAAAGTTTAATGCATAAAATTAAAATGACTGATTTTGATTATTTTACTGCTTCTGGAAAGGAGAGAAAACAAAAATAGCTGGACTAAACTCACTTAAGTTTTGCAGAATCAATATCAAAAATGCTAAGAGACACTTAAAAAAGGACAACAGACCTAAAAACCTCAAATAGAGCTCCAAAACTTAATTTTCTACCATTTGTTTGTGGGTGTGTGTGTGCTTGTGTGAGTGTATTTCCATGTGTGTCCAGATGTCTTTACGGCCATGGAAGATGAAGTTGTGAAATGAAATCCAGCAAGCCTTGTGGGGCCTTGAAGCAGAAAAATGAATCAATGATGTTGAGCAAAAACGCTTTGGGGGGCATGTGGGATGTTGTCCTCCTTTCACTGTCTTGTTGAAGACAACAAAAGCACACTCCGACAAAGGGGAAGAAAAATGCCGGCACATGCTCTGCATGCATATACTGGTACTCCAGCGAGTATTATTAAAAAGTAGAATAAGGCTGGGAAGAAATAAATAAACCAGTTTAATTACTTTAAATACATAATAGATAGATAAATAAATGCATAATTCAGCTTCATTCTGTGACCCTCGCTGGTCTTGACCCCCTAGATTGTAAAGCAGATTTCTTTGTATCATTGGAATACATGTCTTTTTTGGTCTGCTCAACTCTCACAACAAAGAAAGAGGACAAAATGCAGATGGGAAAGACAAAGCAGGTGTTAAGATGACCCCCTTTCATGCTGAATAATTGCACCCCCTGACCCCCAACCCCACTTGCTTAGCAAATCCTCCTCATAAGCCTTTGCTGCTGCTTGCTGTGGCGGGTCCCTTCCACCTGCCAAGGGCTAAACACCAGTCCATCCATCACAGCACCACTTGACAAATACATTCCATAATAGAAGTTTATTTTTTATGGGAGGCTGAATCAGAGGCCTTCCCATGCATACAAAAAAGTGTCAAAGTTATTTATGGGACCTGCTGAGAAGCACAATATGTCATATCAAAGTCCTATTTTCCCTTTCCTACCACCACAACGCCTGTCAATATCACTGCAGCTATCAATAATGTGGAACACCGGCAGAGATAAAGCCCTGTGGAGCTGTGGGTCAGATGGAGAAACGTCCTCCCCTGCTGCTTCGGGAACGTGCACATGTGCCTCCACACATACAGACAAAGGCAGACAAGAGATAAACATATTTCCAACAGCGGAGCCCTCTGAACAGATGCACATTTGCTCTGTATTTACTCAAACACTGAGATGAGAAAATGCCCAACCTGCAGGCACACGGTTGCTATGACGCTCACCTCTAAAATGGAAAAGTACAAAAGCAGGTTTCGTGAAAAGTGAAACACATTTTGCATCATGAGTCGCAGGATTAACACATAATTCGCACTATTCAGCCTCTCTTTAAGAATGGCTGCTGTAGTATGAAGCGCAGGGTTTTAAATAGGTACATGATGAACTTTAACCTCCAGTGCAGAGTAAAGTTATACTTTAACCTGAATTATTTCATCCCGAAGGTCCATGATCTAAACTTACAAAAGATGATGGCGTTTTTATTGTTTGAACGGCAAGATTAATAATGGTGACTGAATCGTGAGATCACTGCAGCTGTAAGACATCGAGACCTCACTCAATAATTCTGTTTAAATATGTATTCAATAAACCTCCGTGTTGATCCAAGTTTGTTGGCTTGGATCGATCAAAATCCCGTGGCAATGTTTATTTCAGTGGCACATTTGCACTGTTCGTTGCTTCTCGTGAAATATTACTGCTCGTTGTCACAACTATGCTATAAAAAAATTAATAACCAAAAAAAATGACATGACTACATATCTGTTGCACATGACAAAATGAGTTCAGCTTCACCCACCAGTAAAATTAATTTACTATTATGGTCCAGGTCCTTCATTAATCACATCTGGATTACCCTGGAGAAGCGTGATTTAAAAATGTGTACTAACAACTGAGGTGCAATGTTTGCAGGAATGTTACAGGCTCAGTTCAAAAGTTACACAAATAATGGCAGGCTGTGCTCCTAGAGCCATGTTTGCCAAGAGCACACTGGAATTCAATGCATTGACAGGCCCATCTGTCTCGAGGTGTCCAAGTAAATTCATTCACTAATGCACGCTCCAGTTCCATTCCCAAATCCAAGTTGAGCAACGTATTAATTGAAATCGAACACAGAGCACCAGTTCACCTTGGACGCTTTATGTTAACAGCAAGGTCCAATGATGTCAGTATGTTAATGATCGAATTAGATCGCTAATGAACAGCTTTGCTGAGCTTGGTACAAGAGTGAACGAGCCTGAGAGGCAAAAGAGGCAGCAGGGGATTTGTGTGTTTTTATTTTCTTACTTTTCCAAGATGTTTGCAGGGATGAAAACGTGGCATGATATGATGAGGAGGAGTGATAATTTGAAGATGAAACACTGTTAAACCAGCCAAGCTGGTAACTTTACTAACAATTGTATTGGGTTAGTATAGTATAGTATAGTTAAAACATTTTTAAATGTATTTTTATGTTGGTAATTATTTAGGCAGTAACAGATCACATAGCTCACCATTCCAATCATATCAGAGCTTTTGAGCAACAGATCAGATCATTTTTAAACTCAGTAGAGTTTAAAAAAACAAAAAGAGGAGAGAATTATTATTTTGCTTTCCATTTTCCATTTATGAGTTAAAAACACTTAAAAGCAAAGGACAATGTTAAGTAGGTGAAAAGACTGAATGATCTTATAACAAGAAAAATGCCACTTTAAAAGTGCAAAAAAAAACCCAAAACAAAACAAAACAAAAAAAAAAAACTCCTCAGGAAGGATTACCGATTCAATTTTAACTCTTAAACAATAAAGAATTTGTTTTCTCATAAAACAAAAAGAAAAAAAACCAACGATACTCCAAAAAGTGCAATTAAAAAATGCAATAAAGAGGTTGTTTTGCTTACAATTAGGCTTACTAAAAAAGGCGTTTCCCAAATTAAATCAGATGCCTACATTTAAAAAAAAAAACCCCTGAAACTATGCCGCAAGGTGAACATGATCATTTTAGCATCCTTATTGTGCATTTGCAGAACTTTTGACATCGGCTTTTACCTCCTAACCAGTAAATGTGTGCTGTATAAACGATAGAGTTGTGGCTGGCTCCAGATAAATCTGTGGCCTCAGTGTTGTTCAGTTAAACACTTAACTGTCAACTTCTAAGATAATTCATTTTGGTTAGAAGTCTAATCATCACTGCCCCCTGGAAATGTGTCTGTGGTCTGTTTTAAAGTAACTCCATATTTACATACCTTCACTTCTTCTCAAATGTGGTTGTGTTGAGTTCCAGAAGCGATCTGGAGGTGAAACTCTAAACAATAAACCGTCATTCCCAAAACTGGGCTGAATCAAAGTACAGTTATGATGGAGTATGAGCTTTTTTTAAATGCAAAAGCAACATGATGTTGAGTATTTTTCTGTTTAAATAAAAGAAATTTATGTTTGCATTAAAGAAACTGAATTCACTACCCAGATGTAAAACCTATTCTCAATTCTCATGCAACCTTCTGACAGTCAACCATAAATCATCTTACATACAACTTGGCAAGAATTTTTCGGCTCTAGCATAAAAGTTACAGATGCAACTGCTGGGAATTGCTGGTTTCCCACACAGGGTCTGAGGCCTGTCAGTCATCTCGACAGACATGTCCTTTCAAAGAAAGAAAATATAACAAATAGGGTCTCCAGATAAAAGCTGACAAACCAATCAAAAACAGACAGAAATTAGTCTCTCCAGCTTGAGAACTGCCAGTCATGCTGAGTGGCAAGCTTTGCAGGTAGCTTCTTTCTAAGCAAAAGTAGGAATATCTGCTTTTAGTGCAATTAATGAAATTGCCCTTCTCCTTTGACGCTTCTAAATTATTTTACTGTTATATTTCTGACAGGCTGTAGCCATGTTCCAGCTCAGTGTTACTAAAGTGTTGAGCAGGTTCACCTTTATTAATGAAGTAGCCTGTCTTATTCTATTGTCCCAAAAGTTATTAGGGTAAAAGTAATTTACAACTAAGCAAACTTGTTTCCCTCATGATCCTCTTAATAAACTACAACCAAAGAAAAAAGGCGGAACATTTCTAAAAATAAAGGGTAAAGCTGAAGCTTAACCTCTTCATGTGACGTTCATCTCATACACCTGGCAAAAGTGTAAATGAGCCGTGGCCTTTGAAGAGTTTTTTCTCTGTGTAATATAATTCCAGCACTTGAATTGGTATAATAATTGAGTCACAGCAAGTTAACAATAGTTCTTCTTCCATATTTGTTTAAACATACTTCCTTCGACTATACCTCTATCTAGACTAATATCTATTTTCTTGTACACTTGTTTCTGGACTGCATGTTTCTCCTTGGAGATCTAATATGCAATAGATATTTTAGGGGGAAAAAAGTATTTTATCTCATGTTAGAATTAAAGTATAATAAATAGTTTAGGCCACAGGAACGTTAACCTTTCTGTAGCTAGACAGAGGGAAACTAACCACTGATGGATGTGAGTATTTTACTTCTCTTCTCCACTTTCTACCTCTGTAAGATCGGCTTTCCTGCTATTTCCTCTCTGAAAACAAAGTACAGATCTAAGCTAAACACTGAGCGTGAAACGGGAGTAACGGTGAGGAGCCTGCAGCCCCAGTTTTAAAAGATATACAAAGCACTGATGTTCAGTTTGGGACTTTTCCAACCTAAACTCACTCAACCCTTTAATATAATTTCGCTGCAACCCAAACCACTAATATTACAATTTAAAAAAAAATAAATAAAATTGAAAATTGTGCCTGAGCTGGTCCCTGATCTTCCTTTAAAAAAAAAAAAAGAAAGAAACATCCTTTCTTGTTCCACATTAAATATGCATGTAAAATTACAATGCAAAGTAACCTTACAATTTTATAGTTTTTAGCTTATGAAATGGTTTTTGCAAAAACAGATAATTGCAGTTATGTTCATTTTATCTGCTTTAGGATGAGCTCAAACTGATGGAGAAGGATTATTAATTCTATTTGCTTTTTTTTAGAAAAGTGTGATGGAGTGATACAGAGACAACGGCACAAAAACTATTTGACAAAGTATATTGTTTTCATAAAGCAGCAATTTAATGTGTAAGTGGGAAACATTTGTATACAGACATCTAAGAAATTTTAATTTTTCATCTTGCAAAGGGAAGCGTGACAGGAAAAGTTTGAGAACCACCGGATTAAGCAGGCAACCTTTGGATAACACTGTTAATCATAAAAGACGGCTGTTAATTACAAAATGTGAAACATCAAATGGTAAAACTTTTTCAGCCCCTGATGAAGTTCCTCGGCATGGGGAGGGGGACCAGTTTTTCTCCCTGAAGCCTAATGTTACCAAGCAGCTCATCTAATGATGCACAAATCCCCCTACAGTGATCATGACAGACCGCGGCCTTCACTTGCTTTTATGTTCTAATCCTTAAAATATGCTTGACAAAAACAAAACATTTCATGGCAATAGGGGCCAAGTCAACTTTTCCACTTATTATCCAGATAAATGTGCTGGTGGTAAAGTTGGATGGACTGGAGCAGCTTGACATGAGTTGGGTTGCAACAAGGCCGGCGTCACAGTTTAAAATGAAGTCATGCAGAAGGAAGAGAAGCGTACGTCAAGCTCATTTTGCTCTGTGTCTAATTCTGTCTAGCCCTATGTAGAGTGCAATGACACCCAAACAGCTTTATATAAGCACTGATGTGTTAATGCCATTTGCCGTTTGCCTCATACATAACTTATGGTAGTACTCATGGTAATGGCGCAGGCCCTTTTGCCAAACATAATGAAACATGATCAGTGAGAGGAATCTCAAAGCAGGCTGTCATTTCTATTTCAGTAAATAGACTTAAGTAAGCTGCAGTAAATCAAGTGTTTAAATTTGTTTCATCTTACTCTGAATTGGAAACTTTTTCTGAGGTACCTTTCAGACCTCCATGTGGATTCCAACTATAAATCATTTATCAGCAGACTGCAATTAGATTCAGCTTACAGTTTTCCAGAGTTTTTGGTTAACATTCATGATAAATATGGTCTCCAAAGAAGTGTTACACATCATGTTAGTATACATAGATTAACAAAAAGTACAAAACAAATTGGTATCTGAGGATTGTGTTCTCGGAAATTATGCAAGGAAATCTATGAATAAAATAAAACAGAAAAAGAACTTGGATAAAGTTATGATTTATAGCAATAATAATCTCGCAGCTGAAAGCTTCTCAGGTTGTCTTTATAATGTTCAATGACAATATTTTTTTTCCAATTTTATAAAGACCCACATTGCCATATTGTTTGACTGAAGTGCTGCCTCTATTCTAAAAATATGACTTCTTAACTGAGTTTCTTCTGTAAATAATTCTGATAACCCCCAGTTTGAGTCCTCATTACCCAGTACCGCAGAGATCATCGGATATCCTTAGTTCTCAGTTTGTTAGCCTCAGTCAGTTGTGTACATTTGAGAAATCCTTTCCTTGATTAAAAACAATGTTAAGACTTCTGCTTAGAGTGTTGTGGTAGAGGTCAGCATAATAATCCTGCAGTGACCTACTGTGTGCAGTGCATTCAAAGCCACCGTTCCATCATACTGAATATGGTGTCAAACCAAATCATGAAAATAGTGCCTGACATATCAAACCAAAACCAATGCACACCTCCACCACACAAAAATACTAAAAACCTTTAATTTTGAAATGCTATAGAACAAGGGAGAGCTTTCACGCTATATGCTTATATTGACAGAAAAAAAAAACAAAAACAAACAAACAAACTGATTACAGATCACTGGCAACAGATACATTTGGAAAAATACCAGAGTATGTTTGGACTAGTCATTAAAGCTACTATGTGTAGAAGTTATTTAAAATATTTTTTCTTTTAAGTGAACCTAATGAACACAAGTATATAAAAATTGCTTTGATTCCATGTTAACTGCATGGATCTGTTGTGCTAATTAAAAAAACAACAACACTGAAAATATTGCGTGCCACAATTTCTCTACATGGATGTCCAATATGGCGCCTACAATGGCTTACATATTTGAAAGTTTAAAACTTTGTTTTCTTTTTAGGAGTGGGTTAGGGGAGTAGGGACCTAAATTTTACATTAATTTGTCACAAAATTTGGTAGCCCTGGTTGCCTTCCTATTCTCAGGTACCCTCTGTTGAGCAAAGCAATGTCAAAAGATGCACTGAATCGATGCATGAGATTGAACGAGTGTGGCTAACACTCGCATAGTTATATGAGAAACATACATGAAAGCTAACGAGTTATTAATAGAGATGACCAATGGAGAACGTGCAACAAAAGCACACTAGATGGAAAGTGATTTCTATGCGAGTGATTTAAAAAAAGCAACTTCCTTTCCAGGTATAAATGTGATGGGAAAGAAGATTAAAATTTGTCATGCTGTCATCAATCAATTTAAAACATGCCACACACATGCTGACATCCCTTTAACATCTAAAATTAACTTCACCACAAATAATGGTCATAGCCACAAGTAAAAAAGAGTGCTGAATTTTGCACTTGGTTGCTTGCTAAAGCCAAGTGGTAATTAAAAAAAAAAAAAAAAAAAAAGCAGATATGCACACTGAAAACCAGATGTTGATGACTATCCGGATGTCCGAGTATTAAGGTCCGGCCCTTAATGTAATTAAGCAACATTCAAACATTCTGTTTAAACATGCTGTTCTGGTTAGGTTTACAACATCTGTTAGTATGTCTTTGGGAGTTCTGCTGGCTTGCTTAGAAAGCTGGCTGTGAGTCTTTGTTGCCGTGTGAAGTCAGCAGAAGCACGACTCTACGCAGCCTTGTTCTCTGACCGCGGAAACTCCAGGGTCTGTGTGGGAGCTGGCCCGTCTACAAAAGCTGCAAGGAGTCGGCGCAAAGCACTGACACGCAGTGCCACTACTGCACACTGGTGAAAAGACTTTCACCATGTTATCTTTCAGCTCCTTCCGAGTATCGTTACGCCAAGCAACGCTATTTAAACGTTGGATTTTTCAATTGGCCAATGATTCATTGTCAGTACCACTATTTACGACATTCTTTTTTTTTTGTGAGTAAAAATGTCTATCAAACTAAAGTAAATGAAGGTTAGTTACCGTTTTAGCATAAGAATTAGTCAAAGTTTTCTTACAACAGACATTTATTTTAATAGTAGTGGATTGGAGCTTTCTAACGCTCGCTTCAAAGATATTTTGTCCAAAGCTTCAAGCTGTATTTCATCGCTCCCACACTGTTACAATTACTTTGACGTTGACCTCATTGTTGCGCTTTACATTTACAAGCTTTTTCATGAACACAGTTTTACAACATACTTTATTTACTGCAGCTTCAACAGGGTTTAATGTATGTTGTCTCATAAAAAACACACCGTAAAAGTAGCAGCACATTTACTATTACTCTCTAGTGGCTACTTAGTCTTGTGATAGATTGAGAAGCAACAAACACACAAAACAAGAAAGCTGCTTAAGATGAAGTATACTTTAGAATATAGGTGCTGACTATTTATATTTTTCAGTGCCAGAGTGATCTACAAGTTGTGTGGTTTTTAACATTTTTGTCGACTCAGAAATACTATGAGATAAGAATTTACTATAAAAAAGTTTAGACTTTTAAAAAAGTTATAATACATTTTTTCATTTTAAAAATATATGCCATGTTTTTTTTTCAATTAACCTTTCCTGTATTTTAATATCAGCACTGATGAATGGGCTATTTGTAGAACTACATACTCAAAATCAGAATCTTTATTCAAAAGGATTGATGTTTTATCCATTCAACTAATGCTGACAAAATCCCTAAAAAGACATTTGTCATCACTATTTTATCTAATTGGGTATTTTTTTTTTAAAAGTAAGCCATCAGCACTACTGGGAGACCAAGAGTGAAAATCCACCGTCCTTTACTAATCAAAACTTCCATTTCCTATCATTTGAGAGTTCTTGATGCATGATAGCCTTTGCCTTCATCCTAGGTGCAGGTTTAATTTGAAGTGAGGCATGGAAATTAAAAAGCTGGCCTATGTCTGCCTGTCAATCAATCGTTTGTTCATGCGGAGATTTTCCACTCAGGCAGTGACAAGAGTGAGCCTGTTTGATCTGGGCTTTTCAGAGAGGAAGAAGATGGCCATCAGAAATCATTTGCTTCCCACCAGGACATTTAAATGCTGTCTTGACAGGACACAATCACGGCACAAGTTAATGCAATCTCTGTCTGCTTAATCTTTTTTACCATTAAAACTCATTTTGATTTCATATTTGATTCTTTTATTCAATCAAAATGTGTTTAAGAACTTATTTTTTACTGGATTGAAGAAGACTGAATTCCAGTTGTACCCAGACTAAAGTATCTTTCATGACATCATTCAGATCCATTTTTGCAGTTAAATAAATTTTAGCATCATCTGGAACCAGATGAAGTGTCATGTTGGTATCTAATGCAAAGCCTGGTGACCCTAACACTATGATATTATAAAAGAGGCTGGCTATGACTGAATCAAACATGCAATTGCATGTAAATACTGAGACAAAAAAAATAACACACAACAAAAAAAACAAACAAAAAAACATTGGATTTATTTTGTGAAAAGTTGAAACAGCACAGAATTTGTTGGAGGGGGTACACACCAGCTCTGAAATCCAGATTTTTTTATTTGTGTGATTGAAAGGATAGTTTAATAATCTCATAGCATGTTTGTTATGGTACTATATCTATCTATCTATCTATCTATCTATCTATCTATCTATCTATCTATCTATCTATCTATCTATCTATCTATC
>JAOWBL010000003.1:3062941-3084697 GCA_028564865.1 Zenarchopterus dispar
CTATCTATCTATCTATCTATCTATCTATCTATCTATCTATCTATCTATCTATCTATCTATCTATCTATCTAATCTATATATATATACACACACACACACGTTTTGTATATGTATATATGTACGTATGTATTAGCGTAACACACCGTTTTTCAAAATCTTGATGCAATGCCAGGATAGAGGTATGTTGTCTAACAATTACTGTTTATCAGGAACAATTCAAATGACTGACTTCTAGATGTCTACCACACAGTTTTATTGTAATTTTTACACGGACTAGTTACAATAATAATAACAACAACAACAAAAGAAGCCAATTGTTATGTCAGGTGGTATGAGTGTTCAGCTACACCTGAAGATTTGCTAAGGTAAAGTCTGGAAGTGAACACACATTTTTAGATCAACAGTATACAGCTGCCTCAAGTGGAGTTGCCATAATCATTATGCATGTAGACAGGTACTTTAAAAAAAGAGAAACATCACGAGGTTGAGCAAGCATTCCTTTTGTGTGCACATTATACACCACAGTACAACTCAGTCCACCTTCAGACGTTTTCTGATGACTCTGCTGTTGTTGTTGGGTGTATAAGAGATGGAGAGGAGGAAAAGTACAGATGGAGAGGTTTGTGGAGTGGGCTGGAGAAGAAATCGCCCATCGCTGAATATGGGAAATGGTGATTGACTTTAGGATAGAAGGGTCAGCATTGGGGCTACCTGAGCGTTTACACTGACAGCAGGCTGAACTGGAAGACCAACAGCATGGCCATATACTAGAGGGGTCTGAGTTCACTCCACTTCCTGAGGAAGCTGTGGTCCCAGCAAGATGCTGGAAATGTTCTACCAGTCTGTGGTAGGCAGTGTTTTGTTCTCTACTGGTAGAGGACCATTTCAGCCAATGACACAAACAGATGAAATAAATTGATTATGAAGGCTGGCTCTGTCATTGGCTGCAAAAAGGAGACATTTGAACCTCTGGCTAAGCAGAGAACACTGAATGGATGACCCTGACCATTTTTACTTATGCCTCATTTATATATAGCATAGTATGTATGGTTCAAAGCCTGTACGTTTTATTGCTGATAATATGATCACAACATGTTGTACCATTGACACTGACATTATGTTATATAACCAATAATCTTAGTATCTTGTGCCATAACTTTGCTGCTGTAACACTCACATTTCTCAGTTGGAGATGAATAAAGTTCATCTATCCATTTATCTTATCATACAAACTGTGCATAGGATAAAAAAAAGTATTATTTCAACCTGCACTTGGTAAGTAGAAGATGAGGCAATGAGATGCTTGTGCATGTTTAGCCATCTCCTTTCACTTAAAGAACTGCATAACCATCTGGAAATGAAGCATGACTGGCCACATGGTGTGTACGAGTCTGTTTTAAATCAATTATCTCTATGCCCTCAAGATAGTTCAATCTGTATCGGTAAACTGTACATTCACTTGTGTCTGTGACAGGAACAAACAACAGGAGAATGTTTTCTTGTAATATGGGCTGTCATTTACTGCAGTTAGTGAATTAACAATAAAACAGGAATATGAAACAGAGCTAGTTATTCCCAATGACGCATTTTCAATGAGACATATTAGTGAGTCATAAAAAGAAAAAAAAACAAAACATTTTTTCTCCATGCCAAGGTGGAAAAAACAAATTTTTACATAACAACTGTGTGTATTAAACAGCTCACTGCAGCAGTACCTGCATTTGTGTGCATATGTTGTGTGTACTGGCAGTGTACAGCATGTGTATGTCGCAGGGGAACCATTCCATCCTCTTGCTGCACAATTAAAATGTTTGTTTACATTGCAAATTAAACAGCTAAATGTATGATTTAGAAAAAAGCACCCCACAGCAAGTTATAAATCTTAACATTTATTTGTACATTCATGTTACATGCAATAGCAATGGTGTTGTAATTGTTTCAGAAGAGCTTTTTTTCTACTTTTAACAATAAAACAGATAACAGATACAATTTTGTACTGTAACAGTTTCTTGTCTTTGCTTAAAATTAGCCAAAGTCTTTTTCTACTTTTGTATTAATGAACTGTAGCATTTACTATGCTAACTGAGGCCTGAAGTTAGTGATGTAGCTTTTTATTCAGGAGGATTTTGGAGTTGACCTTGGGATGAACTTGCAGGGCTGTTCACTTCTGTGGGAATAATGAACTCCTAATTGTTTTGAAAATGGCCTGATAACTCCTCCCTGACTGGTGTGCAGCAGTGGTTGCTTCTCTGAGAATGTTGATATCTTTCCTCTGTGGTATTGTGTTATTGTGTTGCATACTGATTTCTTCAGGACTCCAAACAATTAAGTCTTTGTTTAATTCAAATATCAAGTTCATTTCACTCCCAGCACCTGACTGCTAATTATTATCTTTATTCTTGTGAAAGCAGTAAACACTAGTTTTTAATTTACCCACTTTGCATTTATTCGTAGTTTTGGTTAAATAGTGATGTCATGTTTCATGTACTGCTGGTTATCCAAGGTCTTTTTTATTAACTTAAATTGAAGCACTGCTAAGTCATAGAGTATTTTTTAATGATCTAGGTTTACTTTTTTTTCATTTAACCTACATTATTTTTCTAAAAAAATCTCTTTCTTTATTTCAGTGTGTGATAGAAGTTTATGATGTCTGTTTTGAAAATGGTCGAGTCATTTTTGTTTTGCAAGCAACACAGTGACATGTTGACTATTTTACATTTGGAAAGGTATTTTATCTAAAGCTCATTTATATAATGTGCTTTGGCCACGCCTCTATCAGACATGACCTGCTAACAGATGACGCTCCATCGAGAAATCACAACAACATTATTCAATTTAATGCAATCTAATTGCTCGGACAGATATTTAAATGAGGTTTAAATGAGTGGTGACAGATTAATGGGGACACTAATCACTTGATTAGTGGTTTTTGTCCTTTCCATCTATGTTGAATCCTTCCTGCATGGGCCCCATGGTACACATCTACAACATAAGAAGTTGACAGTACCCCCTGGTACCAGCTGCGATCCACTCCACAATGCCCTGAGCAACAAAAATGTTAATTGGGCTTTTAATGAGCAATTTTGCTGGCCACAATCTGTAAATATCACTCAACATCAGTGGAATAAACCAAGCAGGATGACATCCACGACCTCTCTGCCCAGGTTTTCCTTTAAACACATATCACTGCTTGATCAATATCAATGACACCAATACAGTAAGTTATTGCTGGAATCAACATCAATTTTATACACACACATATTTATTTATAAAAAAAACCCAATACTTATAGACCAACAAATATCTTAACAACTGTAGTGTTAGAAAGGCTGAAGACAATCTGATGAAATAAAGGTTAAGTTGGGAACATAGACAGTAATGGCACACTCAAAAACATGTTATTTATTACTTTAAAAGGGAATTCCATCCAAGTAAAACTGATCATGTCACAATTTTCAAAGTTAACACCAGCAGAGCCTAAATACATGCAAACACATACATTATTTTGACAGTAATGCACTAAAATGGCCCATCAACAGCAACAACTGTTCGTCTCTAACGCAGCTTATTGCTGTACATTAAGTCCTCAAAACATGTCCAGAATCCCATTAATACATCTCATTGCATAAAATTTCCATTTGATTTGTATTCAGAATTTTAGATGACCAGCAGAGGACCAGAAAACCCTCATTATTTCATCTTCAATCAATCACTCATCAGTGAACGCCCAGATTATGCCAGGTTTGGTGGTGTGCGGTTTCATCTTGATTATGGAGATTGGCATTAAAATCAGAGGAACAATACAGCCTCGTCGTGCATGGCCGTTCTTGAACATGTCAAAACGTCATTACTATTGACATGCTGCATTATAATGTACTTATGTGTCTTACTCATCTTTATAAGGTTTGAGTCAAATGCTTGAGGCACTGCAAGCCATCCACAATGTCACCTTATTACAGATGCTGTTTGTTTGTCAGTGTCATTCAAATAAATAAATAATTATGCAGCAGACAATACTGGGAATTTCTTCACATATGTTCAAAATGTATTATCTTTTTTGGGATTTTATGTCCTTAGAGATATGTATTCCTGAAAATATTTCTGATAATATTGTTGTACAATATTAGCAAGCATAATGAAAGGATGCGCTGATACAAATATTAATTGGGTCCAGTGTTGTCTAAATAGCTGGATCAGGTATTGGATAATTGACAGATCAATGATTTAATTAACTGGTTTTCTAAATGAATTTGCCATGAAATGTGATCCTATCTTCATCAAAGCCACAATAACAGAAAAAAACAGGTTTTTGCTGCTGTATTTTGATAATAAATAACAGCTCAGTATGTTTACAGTATATGAATCCAATAATAATACAGAACTGACAAACTCCATGAAAGCTTCCCGTACCCTCATTGGTCTGCTGATACTATGTTCTTTTTGATAGAATAAGACGTGCTATATAATTGTTTTCATTTTTGAGTGAAAAAGAAATAACGATAAAGGACTCTGATGATTAATATGTGGTATAATGGTGCTGTGGGTTTACCAATTATTCTTTAATGATGATGACTCAAATGGTAATTGATTTGTAGAAAATTGGGCTTTATATTGACTTTACTAAACACAAGCTAACAAGGCAAAAACTATACAAGATGCAGATAATTTTAGAACTAAAAGTGTTAGACATTTTCTCCCAAGACAAAAAGGAAATTGCTGATAAATCATATCCACAACTAGGATTTAGTCATGAAAGCCATGTTTACGCGCCTGGCTTTAAGTCTTAAAGTATCCAGACTCTTGTGTCAAAATCTGCATGGATTTGCATCCCGTTTGTCATCTTTGCCACTGTGATTTATACCAGTTGCTACTGGTCACAAAGCTGGGCAAGTCATTTGTTTACTTTCCACAGTAACCTAGTTAATACCTGAGTGTTAACAGCGAGTTAACACTTCTATCCCGTTCTTATAAACATAAGTTGACTTTGAGAGCAAAATTGTACATTCATGTAAATAACACATGTGCAGGTTCCAGTAAAAATGAAATCAAAGTCGTGATCATGTAAATATACACTTTGAAATTTTGATAAAAAATAAAATTAGGACTATGAATTGCAAAATCAAACAGTTCAGTTCCTGGGAAAACCTGCATTAAAGTCATATACTAAATAAATGAAAATCCTTTCATATGGCTGAAATAAAGATAAGCTCACAAAAACTTGACTGGGGGTCTTAACAAAAAGTGATAGGAATGGTATATTACACAAGAGCCTTCTGTGTCATAAGTGTGATCAGCAGGAAGGAAAATATAATTATTGCAAAATCAGCATGGAATCATGCAAAACAAGAAGAAAATACATTTTAGAGATGGGACCAAATCCTGGTATCAGGGACTGATCGGACATCTGAATGACAACACTGATCAACCAAATTCCATACACATTTATGTTTTTCCAGAAAATAGATTTTTTTTTCACTTTTGTTGTTGATTTATTCTGTTCAGAAGAAGGATTGAAGTTTGTGTTTTTTAAATTTTGATTTATTTGAGGTAGCACGGTGCGTTAGTAGTTAACACTGTTGCCTCACAGCAAGAAGGTTCCTGGTTGGACTCCCAGTCCTGGGAGGAGTTTGCATGTTCTCCCTGTTCCCTCTGGGTGCTCCAGCTTCTTCCCACTGTCCAAAAACATGTATGTTAGGTTGATTGAGAACTCTAAATTGCCCGTAGGTGTGAGTGTAAGTGTGGGTGTTTGTTTGTCTCTGTATGTGGCCCTGCAATGGATTGGCGACCTGTCCAGGATGTACCCCTGTCTGTCACCTGTAATGAGCAGGGATGGCCTCCAGCAGATCATCACAACCCTGTACAGGAACCAACGGGTATAGAAAATGGGTAGATGGATGAATGATTTCTTTGAAGGGTTTGATAGATGTTTGCTTTTTCTTTGCATTTTTGTGCCAAATATTCAACTTGAAAACAACAAAAACAGCCATGCCTCCGTTTAATATCAGAATCAGTATCGGTTATTAAAGAACATGAGTCAGATCTGGACTTGAGAACAGTGGATTGATGGATGCCCAGAACAGGTCATAACTTCTACTCACTGTTGATTGCACAAACATCTGAATTTGCGTGAGCACTACAGTTCAAATGGCAGGACTGTTGAATAGGAAATAAAATGTGACAGTAAGAGTCACTATAGTCAGTGTGGGGGACAACACTTGTATCATCACAGAAAAAGTGCAGCTGTCAAACCACGGGAATCGTTCAGCGTTTGGGAGATGGGGGGTTTCGTAGTGGCTACAAACTTTTCCAATTTCACTGTCAATTTCCTGGGTAATTACTGGTGCCTTTGATGGACTTTTTATGACACCAGCCCCTCTCCTGTGAGATGCTGCGTGTGCTGTGCTGCAAGAAGAAAAGGGAGCAGTTTCCCACTTTTGACACCAATTCCCACCTCCCATAAGTGGCCCTTGTCATCGCCGGTGACCCCTGTGGCGCTCTTTCAACGGAATGAGTCTGGCCAGTCATGCCAGCTGTACTTTATCTGCACCACTAGGCTCAAGATGGGTCGACGGGGTTGACCTCTTTTGTGTGTGTGTGTCTGTACGCATTTTTGAATTCAAGGGCTAAGTTTGGGAACATACACACACAGTGTAAAAGTGTCCAGAACTGTCTGGCTGCTCAGTAAAAATGTCCACTGATGATATCTGTAATGTATAAATAACAGATAAAAAGAAGCACTTAAACAACTATTTCCCCTTAATCTTTCTGAATCAGCAGGCTTGACAAATCAGCCGACAAGAAAAGGGCAAGCGTTCAGGGCTTATTGGCCAGCACTCTCTGAATGTCTCTCGGTCTAAAGAGATCAGAACACCAAGCACATCTCCCACGAGATCGACGGGCCGACAAACAGATGAGCCCACAGGCGGAGGGTCACAGATCATTAAAAGCCATCTATCAGCGGCTTTCAAGGCCTCTAATTCCCCCCAAATCGAATATTTCCATGTAAATATGTCAAAACAGGAATGAAATTAGCATGGTAGTTTATTGACTGTGATAAAATCTGAAAAGCACCACTGCACATAATTACATACTTGTCAGAGCCATAAAAATTAGCTTTATTATCAATGGAATGGTTTTGTACAACTTCATTTAGGTCCGATATCTTCCAGATGGGGCTGCTCTCTGCACTTGAGCGGTTTTTATAAAGCCCCCACCACCCCTTTCCCACATACACATACGCCATCATCTTTTTCATCCCTTTATTCTCATGCTGAGCTGATACAAGGGGGAAAAAAAAAACGCTTAAAAAAGAGGACCTGATGTCTGAGGCAGAGTTGAAGGCCACATGAGCTGCGTTTGATAGCACAAGTGTTTGATCTCATTAATGACACTGGCCACCCATTATGAACTAATCGCATGCAAATCAAAAAGTGAGTGATGTTAAAAGATTCTGTGGGTGAGAGAGCGGTTACTTCATTCCATTTTACAATTGATGGCCTTTAACTAGAGATATTTCAATATATTCTCTCATTTGATCTCAACTTAACTTTCAATATCTTCAATATTATTCTTCTTATCCGAAGCATCTTGTGTCTTCTGTCTTTTGCATTTCATATGCCTAACTACACGTCTGCTGCAAGTGGAGCTTCTCTAGCTTGTCATTGGGCTGCCCTAACAGTTTTACTCCCATCTTTTATTTAGCTTTTCATTACTGTTTGTTGCTATTGTCCCATCTTTTCTTGCCCCCATTATCATATCAATTATCATCTCTGTCACACATCCTGATTTCCGCTCATATCACATTTACATCAAGTCGATAATGCATCCTTCTTACTAAATTATTTAGTCAACAACTTGAAGTAGAAGGGGGTGATTCATATTTAAAATGGACACCTATCTTTAACGGCAGTTTCTGTTTAGTCCTTTAGCAGACCTAACTTTCTGTGAATTTCTCTCTTATACACATTTCTCCCTCACTTTGCACAACAGTGAGACCGAACACACAGTTTCTTCTCAAGCTCAATGTTTTGGGGGTTTTTTCAGCAAAATTTTTACAAGGCTGAGGAAAAACCAATGCAGACCGCTTGTCCTACACAAATGGATGATCTTCATGGAGGTCCTAATTCCTTGGTATACACTTGGTAATTAACAATATTTTGTATAAGTTTGACATAGTCTAGAGAAATTCATAACTCTCATATACTGTAGCTTAAGCTAATATTTTACTGAGAATAAAGACCTGCAGAATAAAGAGAATAAAGACCTGCAGTGCATTGCTATAGTATATTCACATTGCAAAACAGTTCTGGGATCAACAAACCAAAAGCAATAAGGATAATATTTCTGAGCATAGTCACTCCACATCTTACAAAAAAATTGAGAGTGAGGATAAGTGTGTTGTTGTATGTCTTTGTGGCTATGTGATGGACTGGTGACCTGTTCCGGGATCATTTGTCCCTACCTTTTGCCCAAAAATATTTGGGAAAAAACCAAGCAGATCCCTGTGATCCCAAATAGGAACAATCAGGTATCTCCATATCGCCATTAAGCTAAATTAAGATATTTTACTAATGTGTTTTATTGAAACAGGAAAAAAGCAAATATGCTAACACCAAAATGATTAGCTCTCTCAATCAGTAGTGTAGCCTTTGTGAATTATCAGTGACAACAATCTCTTGTCCTGACTAAGTTGGTATGTGTTTCTTGATGGATCTTGGATCATTCTTCCATGGCCCATTTTTCTAGTTTATCCAAACTGTGTGGTTTCTCAGTCTGGATATCAATCTGAGCTCTTTCTACAGACTTTAATTAGGCTTGAGATCTGGACTCCTAGTGGTTCTCTACTGCACTTTGATTTGGGAGTCCTTCAAAAGGTTTGGATTCTTGTCTTGCTGGACTTGCTAGAGCAGAGCAGATCAGTGATTGCTCTGCTCAGTTTTAGGTCACTGTGGTGACCTAAAACTAGACTGACAGCAGGTTTCTTTGTGTTATTCCTCAGAATATCAACATATCCCTGTTTTAATGATCCTATGCATTCAAATGAGGTTCCTTGTGCCCGAAGCAGCAAAACAACCCCACAGCACCATGCTCCCACCACCATGTTTCACCACAGGAACTTTTATTTTATGGAAAGGTTTCTCCTTTATTTATTTATTTATTTTAACCCCCCTGTTATGTTCCAGGTCAAATTGACCCGTTTCAAAGTTTGAAGATCTGGGAAAAATAGTTAAACTTTTTTTTTCAGTTTGAAACTTCTTCTGCTAGTGTAATCAACATATAATTTCAGACATCTTTTGGATAATTAAATATGCACCAGGTCACATTGACCCGGGACTACCATTGTTGTTCCTAACAAATGAACATAACAGGAGGGTTACGCAAAAGATGCATTCACATGCATTCAATTGGGAAGTAATAGGTTTAACCACTTCAATTTTGACAATATTTTATAAAAAGAAAATCTGAATATTTATTATACATTAAAAACATACAAAATAGAAGTTACAAAACTGATGCTGGGTGGCGGGTCGTGGGTGGGATTTGTTGATGATAAGACAAGGATGTCAATGAGTTCCTCATCTTCAGAGTTGTAAACATCACAAATAAGCATATTACAGGGCTGTAATCTGCAACTGGTTAATAAAATGATAGACCGCAGAAACCCGGGTCATTAACACACTGAACAGTTCTTTGCAGTGAACGACCACAACAGGAGACTCCTGGTCATATTTGTGCAACATAATTTGGGGAAGTCGCTACGCAAATCCTGTTGCTATTCAGCATGGATCCTCCACCCACTCCATCTCCTGCATCCAGCCAGCTTTTCTTATGTTGGTGAAGTCAGCGTGGCAGACCAAACAAACAGTGGGCCATCATGTTACGTAACACCACATGGTAACGCCTCCCAAGTTGTCCTCTCTCCTCTCAAATTGGCTTCAGGCACCGTGGAGGCAATAACACGCTTTACATCTGCACTGCCCTGCACTTGTTAAACATGTGTTCTTCATCCAGGGATTATGAAGAGGTCTAATCTAAAAACACAGATTGAGTCTTTTTTTTTTTTTTTTACTATTAAAGTTTTATAAATAGAAAATAAGAAGTTGTGATGATCTCACAACCACGGGAGAGACTGGACGCCTGGCTGATCAGTGGAGAAACTTGTCATCTGCTGTGGTACCAGTACGTAACTTTAACACAGAGCATTTCCATCACTTTGCAAACATGTCAGAAATGCAGAATAAACACAAGGGGAAAAAAAAACAAACAATCACAATTATTTGTATGGCAATTATTCACTGACTTGAAAATTCAAAATCACGGCAGCACTAACAGAGGGATGCTTATTTATTCCCTGCATAATTATTGGCTGAGGAGCACATGAGACTATAATTTGCATTCCCTTTGGGACAATGCACCCCATTAAACCAATATCTTGAACCAAAAATCTGCTTAAACTGTTGATAAACAGGTACACAATAGTGAAGTAACGTGGTATGGTCCAAATGTTGAAGCTACACCTCCGGAGCCTCTAGAAGTAACAAAGAAACCTGTTAATAAACCATCCTCTCTCCAGCAGACAAAAACAAAACCATCTATCACTAATTAATGCTGTTATTCTGTAAGACTCAAGTAATCAAAAACTATACACTTGGAAGAAATAATTAGATGGGGAAGAACAGGAGAAAATTTTGTCTCAACTTTAATAGTAATAAATGAGGAGGTAGCAGGCATTTACAACCATTTGTCACAGGACAGGAGGATTTACTAATAGCATCATCTGATTTGAATGATGTTCTTATTTGAAAAGGTTCCTGCGCTTGTCTTTTCCAGTGCTGAAAGAGAGCGGGGCTGTGGCTCTCTAGTCACTCTCTTTTTCAGATGACCATTTCCCCAGATTTTTCTTCTCCCACTTGTCTAATTACCATGGAAGTATTTTTTCAAACACCCTTTCCATCTTTCCCGAAGGAGACCACATGCAACTATAATTGCCTCCCTCATTAGTTATGTTTTCACAAGATGGGATAAGGGGCAATTAATTTTATCACTTAATTTTGTCACTGATATTTCCAATGCCTCCATACTGATATGCCCACCATGGTCAGGCCCATTTCTCAGAAAAATTAATTGACAAAGCAGCAGAATTTATCAACATATCACCAGATTACGTGACAAATTGATGCAATGAGGGAATCAATTGTGTTTCTGTCATCGAGATACAGCAGCACAACGCAGAGCCGAGCTGGACACACCAGACCACTGTGAGGGTGAATTCTGTGGCAGGTTCTGTGATTTATGTTTTTATTTAGACATGTGGCATAAATCAGAATGAGTAACAAGTATAGCATTGGCTCCCCTTAAAATTCACACAATCTCCTACACAAAACACATGTAACGCATGAAAAGTTCAAAAGCAGGCATGAAGAAAAGCTGCAAATGTATAATCAAAGATTTAAAAGAAAAACATGAAGAATGCTAAAAAGATCAACACAAAAAATGTGAAAAATGAAAGAAGTATGGTGCAGAAAGAGAGAAATGAAAGATTATGTCTACAAAATTTTCTTTGAAAATATTGTATTGAAAATAAAAACTATGATTCATTTCAATTCTAGGCCTCCAATAATGACCAGCTCATGGTCGACACTAACAAATAAAGGCTGGTTACCATTACAGGCTCAGCAGGAAGCCAAGGCCGAGAGGTTGAAGAGGGAATGCATGACTGCTGTAATAATGTGCATGCCAGTGATCGAGCTTTTATGTTTGTTTTGCCTTCATAAATCAATCTAATGAAATAATCTTTCAAAAAAAAAAACATACTGGATAAAGAATTCGTAGGTGGGTCATATTGTTATCCTACAATTTTGATGAGTCATTTATTCATTCTGAGTCACTCTGGATATGGTATACAAGCATACTTTCGAAAAAATTTCAAAATTTTCTAAAACCCCTCATATGAATAAGAGGGTGTCTGTCCAGTTAACCTCAGAAGCTAGTACTGTTATTTGCATTTCTGAAATTGTGTTTATCCAACCTGAAAACCTTTAGTTTTTGATCGTTTAAGATATCCACAGGTTGCAATTTTTAAATCCATCCATCTTCTTGACCCGTTGTTCCATTTCTGGGTCACGGGGGTCTGCTGGAGCCTATCCCAGCCCATCCCAGGTGAGAGGCAGGGGTACACCCTGTACAGGTCTCCAGTCCATCGCAGTGCAATTTTTAAAGCAAATTCTAATTTCTGACTTTTGCAGTATGTTGATCCTTTCAATTCTGAGTTTTGAAGACTCCAGTTTTCTGTCCAGAAAGTTGGAATAGAACATTTGTGACCTCTTCTCGTGAAATGATTGTGATTTAAAAAAAACAAACAAATAAACAAAAAAAACAACAAATTTTTTTAATTTGATGAATTATTTCAACTTTATGTGCAACCGTGTAAATTTATTTGGTCTGGAAAATGATCTTCTCATCATTTATTGAAATGCAAATTTAGCAATGTGTCAGGGTTTCCTATGCAAATCAAACATCTGGTGATCCCACACTTAACCCATTCCCACATCCTAACCCTCACGCCATCCCATCCCCCACCCCACCAGTATGGCCTTCCTACAAACAAACCACTTTCTGGTGGCTGGCCCAATCTGCTTCTAGCACATTGGTGTATTAACTTAATGACCAGGTAGCTGTTGTGTATGAATACATGACTGAAGTCATTTCAATGGCATGACAAGGAGTTCTAAGTGGAGTTGGAGACTATCTCACTTATCAATGGGCAAAAAAGTGAGGCACACTCTGAACAGGGCCACTCTGAGACAAACAACTTGAAGACACACATGAACAATAAATCTGAAAATTATCTTTTAACATAACATGCATGCCTTTCGATTGTGGGAGGGAACTGGAATACCAGGAGAAAACCAACACAAACACTGGGAGAAGACTGGATCATGGGAAAAACACAGTACCTCATTGCTTCAGGCAGATTTTTGTATGTCATTTTTTCAAGTTATTTGAAAGGATTAAGTGACATACAATATGTTTAGGGCTAGGGTAAAGTTTTAGAGCAAGGGGTCAGTCCTTGAGATTACATGCTGTAAAATGGTATGCAATGGCTGATCCCAGTGGAAGCAAGATTTGTCTCCCTCAGGTGGACTATCTAAAGTGAGTAATGTTTAAGAAGGTCAGGGGTCATTAGGCCTCCCTGAAGTGCAGTTAAATGAGTTGAATTTATTGATTCTTCCCTAGCTGAACAATTTGAGCAAGATCATGTCCACTGTGTGATCCTGTCAGCACATGCATGGAAAACAGCTTTAGGTTGCGACCCACAATCCGAGAAACAGTATCCTGCTGTAACATATGACCCTGGTTTTCTGCACAGCATCAGCTAAGGATGGGCAAAACTGTTTGCGTGACAGTCTAGCAAAAGCATCCAGCCGACCCCGTGCAAATACCTCAACACGAGGAGAGGACACTTTCAGGATAAAATGGCAACAGCAGCGTCGCCTACTGTCCCGTCCTCTCAAGAGGGCACACATTTTATCCTCAGCAGAGGAAAGAGCATGACAAACGAGACACAAAAAAGAAAAAGGAAAGGGGGGAAAAAAACCTGTGTCTCGAGAAGCAAGTAGGAGAATTGCTTGGGCGCCGGGACTGTCATGTCTGTATAAACAGGCATTGATTTTTCTGTCCAGCCCTGGCACCTCCACCATTTATTCTCAGCTTTGTGGCTGGGGGCCCAGTGGGGATGGAGAAATTCTGTTACAGTTCAGTTTGGCCCTTGAGGCCTGTGAGTGAGAATAGATTTCACCTGTAAACGAGAAAAGGGACTGGAGCCACTTAACAAGGGCAGGCTGTGTCACCAGAGGGCAAGATGGGTGAAGTCACGCTGTTTGGATAATGACATATATGGTCGAATGAGAGGAAAAATTAAAGAAAGGAAAGAAAGGATTGATGTTGTAGTGTAAAAAAAAGAGGGGCAGTAGGAGTTTAAAACAAGACCTGACTACATTTAATTACATTTTCACAGTGAAAAGTTAAAAATTAATAAGCAAGTCACTCCTTCACAGTAACCTGTTAAGATTTAAACCCTCTGGTGTACATAGGCTTAGTCTTTCCATCTATGTTTGGAGTCTCTGTGTAATCCCAGATACGTGATAGAAAGGTGCTTTGGTCCCAAATATGCCCCTAGACTGCTGCAGACCTACAATGTATTTCTTCAAACCAAAACAGGAATAAAATCCTCTCTTATTGTATTTGGGACATAGAGAAACCATATTAATTAGTTGTCATCCTGTTGATTTCCCACTAATTACCAGCAATACTACTACTGTTTAGTTGTATTCTTTTACTTGTGCAGTCACATCACTGACATTTTAATGGTAGATGCAATGGCGAGAGTGGAAGTAATAGATCCCTACAGGAATGTCAGTGATACAATACTGGTTGCAGTACCCTTTGAAATAGGACAATGTAATCGAAAACACACACTAATATCCGCTTCAAGGGGCTATTTTGATTAAATATCTCAGACTGTCTTGTAAAATGGATAAAGGTATACATGCATGTTCTGCATTCTTGATGCTTTCTGGCATCCCTTCAGCTCAGTAATATATTGGACATATTTTAAGTGGGTATCTGCCATATGTTATGCCAATACTCCTGGCCTTTGACTTATATTAGTAAGTTACAATGCAGTATATTTTCATTAAGGATTTAAGCTTGATAAAGTGCTATTGACAAGAGAAAATTGATTTTGTTGCATCTTTCTCCTTTCACCATCGTCCGATTGATTAACTTGTTTTGATGTTGGACGGCACTGTATACAGAGTTGTCTCTCCGCTGCAGCTTCACTGCAGGACAAACAACACGGGTCCACAGGTTCCAATGATGACATGAACTAAAAGCTTCAATACACTATTTATTAAGCCACATCTTTTCTCTTAAATTTTTAGTGAAGAAAAAAAAGAATTCTTCCAAACTTTTATGGAACGGCAACTCATCTGGCATCATTTGGATCTCCCCTAGAAAGCAAAAGAAGTTCAAAGCTTAAACAAAGTTGTCTGACTTTTTTATAAACTGAGAAATTTAAAACTGAAAAGGGCTGCTTTCACTTTTATGTAACAAATGTTTGAAACAGTTCACAGACACAGGCAGATTCAGCATCAGGGAAACCAGTAATTGAGAGGAATTAAAGACAAACCGAGTTTCGGCTCTTGTGCAGTCAAGCACGCACTCTGCAGAAAGTCAGCTGCTCTGTGAAGTTTCACCAGAGTGACAGTAATGATAGTGTGTGAAGGTTAACTCCAAGAGAAACTGAAGCTCTCCTGCTGAATGGGAAGGAGAGGGACAGATTTTGAAAAGTACTTATTAGTCAAACTGGGTAACAACGGTGCCGCCTGCACAGTATAATCAAATCACTGTATATACCTTGTTGCAATGTAGCTTTCAAGAAGTAACTAACTCTGCAACCTTGACAGGAGGGTTATTTTTACTGATGCTTCTCCTCTCTATTGTCTTACGCACTTATTGAAAATGGCTTCATCAACAAAGAGAAAAAATACAGATATATACACAAAAGAAGAAGAATGAACCAGAAAAGGTGGAGGATTATTGGGTGGCACCGGGGATTCAAAAGGCTATTATGAACATTTATTCCTCTTGTTTTTCCTTCTCTGCCCTCGAGTTAAACCATCCGATTGTTTGTGGAATACACGCACTACATAGAGCACATGCAATTTTAATGCCCCCCAGAACGTGCAGATTTCCTGATTCACTCGTCAGTTTCTAGTTTTCACTCGCTACCCAAAACTCCTGCTTTTCTCCTCTGTGATCAATACGTGGTGTCTCGGAATGAGGCAACTGCTTTTAATATGATTTTATGAGATCAGATAGTTGCCTTTGATCCGCTTCTGCGATTTGTCTGATCTCCTATATCCGACAGGCTCCAGGAGTCATATGCATATTACATCTAGGAATACGGAGAATGGAGAAGAAGTACGTGAGAGGGAAAACAACACTGTCCCTCTTCGAGGAAGTGTTTGTTAACTAGATTTAATATAAAAACCTCAAGGTGTTATTGTTGTTGGTGTTTTGTTTTAGCTGGCACTGCCGCCTTTGAGAACTGCATATCAAGCAAATTAACACTTGCAGCTTTGTCCTTAATTGCACATATGAGAAAAGCGGTGGCTAAGGGAATGCTGAAGTAAATAAGATTTCATTTGCTTTTTTTTGCTGTTGGTGTTTTATCATAAAAGAAGCATGCTCGGTTATTGAATATTCCCACCTATTCAGTGAGTAATAGCACATTGAAACCTCACGAGTACCCATACCCAGAAACTTTATAAACCAAAGATCCATGACTAAGTACTAACCACTTCAGCTGACATGATTTACAGCACATTCATCTTTGGATAGAGCGAACAGAGAAATTGTAGGCTAAGTTTACGTTGGCTTTTTCCCAAAGAGAAATCGAGGTCATTTTAGTGAGTTTTAGCCTCTAAGAAGGACCTCTTTTTTCATAAACGTATAAGCATCGATCGACTTATATGGAAGCATCTACTCGCAGTAATCGGTAGTCAGCTTGTACAAGCTTATGACAATGTAATAGCAAATGGACAGAGGTTCCTTTACAAATAATCCTTCTTTTTACATTTGTTATACGGGTACAAAGTTAAAATTACCTCATTTTGTCTGTAGTAACCCAATCCACATTATCACTTCAGTCGAGTGACATTTTTGACTCTTTTTAGGGGCTTATAATAGCAATTTCTTGTGCTGACATTATTGCCATTTTGTTGCAAACACCTATTTGGTCCAAACTCAAAACTGCTGCAATTCCTGCAATTTTAATCTATAACAGCATTTTACACTTTCTTTCATCTAATAATAGATGTGGTTATAACTCCAGAATATTCCTTTAACTTAAGTTTTCTTAACCGTCGTGATATCAAAGGCAATGGTTCAGTTGACAATCTCACAACTACATTGATGTATACCTGAAGTCAAAATATAAAAATATTCAAGGTTGTCATTTCATCATCATCATCATCATCATTTTTTGGAGAAAAGTGTTCTGTAATATTTGAAATTTGATTATATGAGATGCAAGCCATTATGTAAATGATGGTTTGGGTGGCATAAATGTAGGAGGGCAACAAAAATAAAATGTGAAAAAGCAACGAAAAACACCGAGCTTCAATTTCTCCAGGTGGCTTTGATCATCTGCTTTTTTTTTTTTTTTTACCTCTAAAATCCTGCACGTGGACCAAATTTTAAGAGCTATGAATATATTAGTTACAAATTTCAGGTTTAAAGTGCTAAAACTGTCCATCTACCACCATTTCTGACAGAAAATGACACATTTCCAGCCTCTCTGTGATGTTTCATTCCCGTGTCCATTCGTATGTCCAGATGCTGGACCCTCAGAAAAAGTGTAATTGTCTGCTGTGACTTAGAGCACTAGATGTAATGAGCAAGTGATGGCATCGCCGTCTGCTAGAGAGGATGAAAGAACAACCACAATAAAGAGAGGATAGGCTGGAGCAGGAAATATCCCTGGGCCACACAACGCACAGACTAATTGTGTTCCCAAACTCGAGCGCAGTAAATAATGAAATTTTAATTTCTGCTCTTGTCATTGTGTTTTCCTTATTCATGTTCGCACTGAGGTTTTGCAGAAGTTTACTGTGGCCACTGGAACAAAGATAAAAGGGGAAGCTGATGAGAGGGCAGAAAGTAGAAGGTGGAATAATCAATAATCATTCTTGTGTGTAAAAGTGTCTCAAAAGGTTCTGAATTATGGTTACACAGGTAATTCAAATTCACCAAATCTGAAAGATTTCGTAAGTGGCACACAAACCATGAAGCTAAACAAAACCAATTTTTACTTCACTCATTCCAGTCTGTTTCAGGGTGTGAACGTGATTCACATGTCAACGTCTGCTAGCGTTTCCTAGAACTACTTCAGAACAATCATAGCAGCATCATGGCAAGACCAACTTCTCTGGTGTTGGGGATTCAGAAAATAAGCACAAAGGCTGGACAACAAACCCAAAGGTGAGAGCATCACAAGCGTGCTTCCTCCTGAGGTTAAAAGAAAAAAAAAAGAAAATGTAAAACTAAAAATCACAAATTGTTTGATTCTCTGAGTTAGATGCCTTTTTTTTAAGTCAGGGTAAGTCATTTCTAGATGACATCACATCTACTGATATTTAAAACAAAATATGGAGAAATAAAGTTCTCCAGAAGTTAATACATCACCACCAAATACAATTTTGCTTTTATAATTATACCATTTTTAGTATTTGATATCTAATTTAGCAGAAGCTTAAAACACACCATCTTCTCATCATGCTATTTATTTTTGCTTGGCACACATTGTACTCAAATAATGTATAACTATTAAGTGGTGAGGTACTTGGTGCTGTTATAATTCCAGCAGGATGCTAAATTTTGATTAAGGTGCTTATGTGTTAATGCAAATATGTCTGGAATATTCCACGTCTTTTGCAGTTATTGCTTGCTAATTATGAGTTCACTTAGATCAATGTCGCTGTTAACATGGTAGTTTCTTACTTAGAATATTACCTTTAAGTGATTAAAAACGGTTCATGTAAACACACTCAATAACCGCTAAATGTTTGATACCTCCATGCAGACTAAACATGCCAGCTGTTTGACATGGAGAAGACAGGTAGCTAGTTCAGAGTATGTTTTAGATCTTCCCACTGTGTACAAATGAACCACTTTGCTTAACCGATGAAGTTTTTTTTTTCTCAACCTCTACTAAAGAAACCATTCATTCCTGTTTAAGTAAGATCCTTGCTTTCAGGACTTTCATGACAGAAGCAAAGGTTCAGTCTAAACTGCAAGATCGGTTCCTCACACCTCTCTGTGCAGACAGCTCAAATAAATATTGAAATGGAGTGTTAATTTCGGTTCACAGTTTCATTAACACTTCTAATTATTAAAAAAAGAAATAAAAAAAGTGCACTTGTAGTTCGATTATAGTGAGAATTAATGAATGACAGAAGTAACTGAAAGTATCTAGAGTACCTGTACTTGGCGAGGGAAGTTTGATCACATACATTTAAAATCAATTAGCTTAAAAGCATAACTGTGAATGAAAACTAAAAAGAAGACCAGTTCAGAAGGATCTGAATAGCTGTGGTGGTGCTACTTTGACCATGTGATGTATTAATGACACTAAAGTACACAAATCAGGTCTATCATACCAAAAACAAAACAAAACACCTTTGTGCCCATGTTCTTGACTGGTGTCATAGCATCAACATCAGTATTAAACCTGTAACAGACTGGGAAACTGGGAAGAAAGCACAAATACGAAGAAAAAAAAAAACAGGGAGTCATTCATCTAGATCCACTTGCAAACGAAATCAAATAAATCAACACTTTGCCCAAATATAAAAATATTTGTGTTGTGGACAGATAATTAATGACCACAGCTGCTCTAATTAAAAGCCATCTGAGTTTCATTAATCTTAGTTGCTGAGTCCCATCGTTTCTCAAAGTGGACAGCCACGCCTTTCCTATGCGATGCCCGGTGTCCTTGGACTCATTTTTCAGGTGGTTTGGAAGACTCTTGTTGCTTTCCCAGCATCATGAAAAAACACAGCAAAATGGACTGAAAGAAAATTATTATTCTCTCTTTATCATTCTCTAAACCTGTGTGAACATTTTAAAAACTCAAGTTTTACTTGGAGAAAACTCTTTGGGAAAGTTTGTTTTTTCATAACCTGGCAAAGTACACTAACTGTACTACACACACACACACACACATACACACACACATATATATATATAGTACAGTACACACACACACATACATATATGGTGGTCATAAATGCCATCACACACCTAAGTGAACAAGATAATGGAAAGAGGGAGGCAGAGAAAGTATGCAGTGCCCAACTGTCCTAAACTGCTTTTTTTTTAAACTTTAACGCTTTCCATTAGCTGGGGTTCCGGGTAGTTTTTCGGGGGCTGGATCACTAATGCATGTCTCCATTACCAGGAAGAGCCCATCAAAAATGGCCTTGAGGAACCTTTTAGGGGCGAAAAACATTTGTGTAGTGGGAAAGGTACTCTGATAGGCTTAGAGGAACTACCTTGGTGGGTGGGGTGCAATATTTTGCAATGAGTACATTTAATGAAGATTGATATTACAGGAAGAAATGATAAATGGACCGACGAGTCCATTTATCAGCCTTTTTGGTGTGTTACTCCAATATAGAGCTCCAGCAGGGTTTTTCTTTTGATCTCAATAGCTGCCACAGTGGTGTATGTTAAGAAAGCAAACAAAAATGTAAGAAACATTCGTTATTTCATTACTTGTTTCTTATCTTTCTTATTTTGCCTCCTTGTTCTTTTTCATCTCCTTTTAAGGTGTTGGAAAAAATGCACAATACCACCATTTAGTGGTAAACTGTTAATTGTTGGCTCAAGGGTTCTTGTGTGGTGCTACAGTGTAATGGTGACACATTGGCCCTGTTAGAGGTTCTTATCTGGAGGTTTTACCCAGAACCTATCCTAATGGAAATGCACCTATGGAGAGAGAGCAAAATGACCAACACAGTCTGATCCTTCTGAGCAACTGCAGAAGCTGTATTTAAATATTACAGTAACATCTGCTTCACAACATCGAAAAACACCCTCGCTCTTTTTTATCAGGCATCCATAGTCCCACATGTAGTTCACCAACTTACCACTAAGAGCTTGCTTCAACACTGAGTCAAACTCCACTAACTCTCATGTTGAAATGTACAATTTTGCAGCAGAAATAAAAAATATTTAGCCTGTTTCAAAAAGTGTTTTTGGTCTACATACCTACATTTCACATCCACGACTACTATGTGAGTGGAAAAAGGCTTCAAAAGCACCCCTCAGAAAATCTATAGGCGACATCCCAGGTGGTTTGTCCAGTTCTTATTATGCAGTCTTTGTTCTACATACACCAGCCTTTTTCATACCCAGTATATACATAGCGAACATATACATATTGTACACATGTAAGAAATGTGTAAAATGAGAAAATGTACACCTGCAGTACTCTGAATATTGCTTTTTGTGAAACTGAAGTACAACTTAGACCTCAAGTCATGAGTCGCTGAAGCTAAAATGCAGTTAAGAACATTATAATTCCCGAAGGTTCAAAGTTTTAGAAGACAGACCTCATCCATTAATGAGATCTCTAAATATATTTAGTTTTATGTAATCAACTCTAACCCTAAACCTACAGACAATGAGGCCATATCCCTAATATTCCACACAAATTAGGGTTCAAATGAAACAAAACTGAGCAGATCTTCCATATAATCATGAATCAATGTTCAACAAAATCCAAACATGTCAACCCTCATCTCAACATAAAAAAATTAATTTGAAGAACAGACTGCTGTGATATAACAAGTTTGTAAAAAGTTACTTATGAAAGGGAAATACTGAAACACTGGCATGTTAAATAGCTATTTTAGTAAGAACTGTTTTACATTTTGAATATGGTAATCCATCTTTACTGTACTCAGTATATTATTTATTTATTTTTCCTTTTCCGATAATAGCTAGGATAAGCTCTAGCCTCTCTGGTACCCCTCAGGAACAAAACAAATAGACTTATGGAAGTATATGTTGTGTAAAAAAGAAGACTGTCTTTTGTATTCAAACTTATTTTAAGTTTTATTGTTTTTATATGTAAAAACAGCCATTAAGAAGAGAAACACAAAGAAACAGCACTTTTATGTGTCTGTG
>JAOWBL010000003.1:3090891-3116962 GCA_028564865.1 Zenarchopterus dispar
ATATATATATATACACACACATATACACACATATACACACACACACACACACACACACACATATATATATATATATATATATATATATATATAATATGTAATTTTTTTACTACTTATTATTTTTGTCCTCATTAGTTCAGTGGGTTTTTCTTTGAGTGGAAGGGTACCAACAAATGTGTTTTTGTGTTCAGTACATGATGTAACCGTGGAAAACAGAAACTCTTCTACCACAAAAAGCTGTTTGAACTACCCGGTGTAATACAGTACCATCAAACTCCATAGTGAGCCGATACATTTAATATGCAATATTAAACATATTATAATATTTTGTGCTATTACCCTTGACATGATGACTGTTTTTGTAAAAAACTTTATTTCATTATTATTATTATTATTATTAATATCATATCCAACATCTCAGTCTTTCATTATCTCTCAACAAGCTTTACTTAATGCCTGACAGAGGAAATCATATTTAATAATGCATGGACAACATTTTTCCAGAACATATGGTATACTATATTAATATTCAGTATCCACTGTCACAGCCTGTCGGATAGACCCTGCAAAAATAGGCCATTTTGATGTGAGTGCAGGTATAAGCCAAGTTATGAGTGATTTATTCGCAGTCACTATCTGATATTTAAAGACTCGTTTATAATCACAAAGACACAGCACATTTAGTCATGTGAGGAGGGGAAGAATAAAGTAGGAAACTAAAAATAGATTTGTATGTAATTGTGACTTCTCTCTTGATATATAAAAACATTTCATTTAGATGTGTTTGCGATTGCAGAAAGTACAAAGTAAATAAGGAAGAAGAAAAACAGACTGAAGATCACAATGTGCAAAAGTGTTTCAACTAATTATGAAGTTGTAGATATGATTTTTAAAAGGCCCTATATAATTGGGTATGTTATGTTTAAAATCGAGGGTATGGTTGAAAATTTAAGTGATCCTACAAAAACTGATACCAATTAATCAGAATTTCCTACAATCCTAAAAATATTTTAAAGCTGCTGAAGAGATGGACAAATTTGTAATACTTAAAAGGTAAAATAAGCTCAGTGGCAGGATTTGAATTTTAGAGAGATTTCATTCTTTAAAATTATTTTGCAAATTCAACTCTTCCAGTTGGAGGAAATTCCTGCACATTTGCAGCTTTATCACTTTATAATGTCCAGCCAATGGAGGCATCAGTGCAGAACCAAGAAAGACTTGACGGAAAAGCTGCTACACTGAGTTCTTTCCTGGACAAAATACTCGCATCCATGCTTCCCCTCTGAACAAGCCAGTGAGGTTTCGCTGCTGACGTGGCATCTCTTGGTATCATAAACACAGTAGAATTTATGATACAGAGTATCAGTATAAAATACTAATGTGTAAGAAGCAGGCTGCTTTTTAGTTTCTCTGTCTTCCGTGTAAGAGCTTTCCCCACTATTGTTGACATCAGCAGAAGTTATATTCTGTGTTGTAAACAGGAAGGCAACCAGGTGCGACTGAGGACAGGTGAGGTGGAGGATTTGTTTCCTGTTGCTCCAGCATCTAAAAACACATAACAGAGATGTTGCTCATCCCATAAGCCACCAGGTCTAGCTCTGTTCTTAAATAATTCTTGCCAGAATGGACACAGTTTACAGAAACAAGTATTTCAGAGGCACAGCCCTGTAATTCTGTAAGATAGACTAGCTCAAATATGGTACAATGGACAAACAGAAAGGTGTATAATAATGAACCAAATCAACCATAGTTATTTAAAAATAACATGACAGCTCACACTATGAACTGAAAAATGTTAAGAAAAAAAAGTTTGCAAAGTTAAATAAACAAAGGTTGAGCTTCAAGAGCAAAAGACAAGACTAAAAAAAATGTATTTCTGATGTTGGTTGAAATGAGTCTGAAATAGACCAGAATGAGAGAAAATTAAGCCACCAAAATAAATGGTAACAAAAAGATATCCACTCATAGAGAAAAGTGATTGTGAAAAAAAATCACTATTGCACTACGTTTAGTGAAAACTACCAATATTAATGTCCAAATGATATATCACATCAACTCCATAAGCTTCTTATCACAGAAAACACTTGATGCTGACTGGATTTTCTTTTGAATTTACAGAATTAGTTTTTCATTCCTTCCTGTCAACTCAGTCCACAGCTTACTGGGAACAGCTACAGTACTATTATTGTGCTGACAGAATACTTATAATATAAAATAATATTTGTATTTCTTTAAAACACCAAGAGACAAAAAAAAAAAAAAAAGGTTATGTTAAATCTTTAAAATGTAACAGGCTAATATCTGGTTGCTTTGTGTAGTTTGGTGAAAACAGAATGCTGAAAGGTTTTTCAAGTAAAAATTTTAGGAAGAGATAAACTTAAATTGTCTATAATAGACTAGACCATTTTTTATTAATCCTCTAATCATGACTGAGCTTTTTCCACACTGACCCCTCTTAGAAACCAATTTCTTCTGCTGTCTTAATCCTACATCTGTCACTTATCCTCTCTCTCTCTCTCCTTTCTACTGCTTCATTATTCCATAAGCATAGTACACATTTTTGCTTATCAGATTAAACAAAATAGCTCATGTTCCTTCCCACTTCCATACTGAACATGGATATATTCATGACATACGAAATGAAGACTGGGATTTAGCTGCCACACACGTCAGCAAAGCTGACTGATTAATATTGCTGACCCTTTTGCAGAATGAAGTATATATTTAAGTGTGAAGTTTCGTGCTGCACATATTTCCCATCATGCATTACAGTAATGCCTTGCTCTTTTTTGAGCAAGAAAAGACATAACAGTAGTACTTGAAGAGCACTCATGGTTGTTGAAACCAGTTAGCAAAATACATCATTTCTGCACAGTGTCACTTTTGTTGACATCATAATTATTAGAGAGACACTCAGCTATTTTTACCAAGATGGGCGCTGCAATTGTCTTGCCACTTGAGTTTCTCATTGGGGAAATCTGTCCTGACAATGACAACTACATTTTAGCTCTTGTTCCCCCTGATCTTCATATCAAATTTACACTGACTACCTTTGATATGTGCAGAGTGAATGTTTGCATCCCTGTGGATTGTGTGAAAAATAAATAAACCAAAACTATCACATCCACAAACAACTAAGAACAAATCTGACATATTTACCATAACAGCCTTTCTGAACTTTGGTCTAAATGAAACACATCCATAAAATAAGTGTTTGTTCTGAACCGTCCTTTGAAGTTGGATTTGTTTTTGCTCTTTAATGATTTCTTTCTTCTGATAATGATGGAAGCCGTGCTGACACCTTCTTTTGCTTCATCAAGTTCCGCTGCACAATTACATGAATTTACTTTCAATAAATTACCATCTTTGCATACATCAGTCAAATCATCCAGCTGAGGCATTCGCAAACAATATGCATTATTAATTTCATTGTCAGTGTTTATTTGGTTAACTTGTAACCAACTTGGACAGCCCATTGCCTTGATGATGCATTTAAAAGCATCAGGGTCGTCTTTTTAAAAGGAAATCAGGGGATAACATGTTTCCTCATACCACTTCGCTCCCTGCTGAGGCCACAGAGGGAAAAAGGCTGAACTGCATTGAAAGACCAATCAAAAACTCTAAAGATGTGTTGGGAGATGCTGCAGTCAAAACAACAAAATCAGGGAGATCATCCACATCACAGCGATTCTCAGTGAGTGGTTGCACTGATTGACTACATTTCAATACTGTCAGGAGTGGTTAATTGTATGAATACACAGTATTTATAAAAGAAACAAAAAAAAAAACAAGAGTAAAGACACTGATGTATGATTCATCGCTCATTACCAAGTGAAGAGAAGCCTTTCGGTTTCCAACATGTCCGTTTTTAGTCAAAATGAGGGCATGAAGAGCTGAAAGTGCTGCAAAATATTTCTTGAACTTTTTCCAAATAGTTAATATATAACATACCAGTAATATTCAATTTCCTTTCCTACAGGATGTAGCACTGAGATCATGATTCCATAGAGGATTATGGTAAGGTTAATGGTGAAAGTTCAATAAGAAACCAAAATGGAAAACATTCTACAGACTGGAAGGCTCAAAAGAGATTTAATCACTAATGGCAGAGAAACACAGCAAGAAAAGAGAAATTAAAGCAAAGCACCACCATCTGAGAGTGCCATGTTGTACCCATCCATTCAGCCCAGAGGGCACCTGGAGGGAGCAGCAATGGCAGCTCTCATCTGCTATCACACCCTCAACTCAGATGACAGCTCTTAGGTGCCGTCCTAGCTATATCCCAAAGTCTTTCACTACCTTATACTGCACAGAAAACACAGAACGTCAGCTGGTGGACCATCTTCCAAACTCTCCACGTGATTATACATAACAGCAGTCCTTGTTCACTTGACGAAAGCTGAGTGACAAGCAGAGGATATATTAACACATGCACATAAGTCACTTAAGTCTGGATGTGAACATGTTTAACGTTTTATTTGAAACTAAAGTTGGGTGGCTGCAGCTCATGCGGGAGAGCAGATAGCTGCTACTCAGAACGTTGGTGGGTTGAGTCGTGGCCTTGTGGTCCATATGTTGCACTGTCTTAATCCCACATGCTTTCATCAGTGTGGAACTGTGAGTTGTAAAGATGAAGACAGTTTGATAATCAACAGACAGCTTCAGCTCTCAGTGCATGGAGCTAGACATAAAAAGAGAAGATCATGCTTGTAGTGCTAAGGTCTGATCAGATTGTACATATTTGTCTCTTTAAGAACATTTTTTAAATATATATGTGTGTGTGTTTTGTTATTTTTACACCCTAGAGGCTGTACCATTTGCTACCTTTTAGTATTATGCATTCACACTGAAAAACATCTGCAGCAAAGACATGGTTTTGATGAGTGCTGCATCATCATGAAAGAATTTTTTTTTTAGTACTATATTCTTATGCATTTACCTACCAAACTCAACCATTGCCCATATTTTTTCATCTTTATCTCCGTATTCCACCTTTTCTTCTGGGACTTTTTTTTTTTGTAACATTTTCATTTTAGTCCAACCTATTCGTTACCCTCCTTTTTCTTCATCTTCCACCTCCCTAGTCAACACCCTTATTTCGCATGCGCTTCTTTTCTTTGTGGCTCATTTCCCTGATGCTTTTTTTATGTTCAACAGCCATAAGCTCGTCATCTGAGCTAGTCTGGCTTCATGTGTTTCAAGAGGGGATGAGTAGATGTGGGAGTGGAGGCCCAGGAGGTGCCAAAACAGCCAAATATCCCAGCAATATGTCACACAGCTGCCTGATGACCTTGACCATCCAACCTTGCAGGGCTCTGACTGTGCATCCTCATCCTGAGGGTAGTTTCAGCATTGAAGCAATATGTCTTTTCATACTCCTAAAATAAGTCTTTGTTATCAAAAGGGTCACATGTAAAGTCATATACAGTAAAGAATAGGACTGAAAGTTTTAATCTTGGGTCAAAATACAACTGTGCCTATATTTTCTTGAAATTTTTCTTCCTGCCACTTGAACATGTGGTTGCTATTATATTGAAAAGAAACACTAAAAGCAAAATAAACACTGAAGGACTCCGGAATAGCAGCTATAATGTTTAAATTCATATTTGTAAGAGCCCCAAGTATTTATTTGGAAAATATGAAATGTTATATGAAATTTATGAAAGAAAAAGTGAATAACTTTAGACAATTTGAATAGTGCATTGATAGAAAGCCTTCAGATGTAGTAGAGGCAGAAATGAGTAGAGAAGCCCTCAATAAGCTTGGTGGAATAATTATTAGTGTTTAGTAGTGATAAACTTCATCATGATCAATTCTGATCTTGGTAATGGAGAATTTTTCACCCTTGAAGACTGTGTGTGGTACATACATAGCTGGTCTTTTTAACATTTAATTTTCTCTGTTATTATTACAAAAGCGTGATTACAGTTTCCCATAGCGAATGTTGAAAAAGCTCATCCTAAGAGCAAGAAGTTGCTTGCAAGTGAGGGCAACTTCATAATGTTGCACACTTGGCTTGAACCTGGTGTTCGTGGTCCCAAGAAAAGCGATCACCTCTGTGGTGTAGGCTGCATGAGCAGCAGATCACTTGCAGTTATTGAAAAGTTTTCTTTGCTTCTCTTCTGCTGTTTTGGAAAGGAGCTCGTAGCAGGATCCTTGGCAGGGCCAAGTGCGCATGTGAAGTGTTTCTGTTGTGGTTTATTATCCAGATAAGACAGGACATCTCCTTGAAGTCCGTTGTCTCTATTTTGCCTGAAAAATGTTCTTTTTTGGACATGTGTACCATGGTTTTATCTTCCCTACAATAAAGGATCATGGAGGTTAGAACTATGCAGGAAAGACTGCTGAACTGCAAGGAGTTCTTAAACAGTCTTAGTCAAATTTCTCAACAAGTCTCACCTCGTGTCCCTTTTAATCCCCCGTCATGATCATCATTTCCAGCTCAATCAAGGAACCCTCATCAGACCATGTTTCAGACAGGTGATCTCCAAGGAACCTTGTAGCAGGTGTTTCTTGGCAACTTCTGACAGACTTCACTGAGGAGTTTGGACTAAAAATAGGAGAAACAAATCATTTCTGGGAGACAAGCTGAAATTACTCAACAGCAGAAGGAAAAAAAAATCGTGATCGCAGCTCAGGCCCGTCAACAACCCAAGATGTCCTCAGAGAGAGGCTCCAGCTTGACAAGATTTCAATATCACTTTGAGTGCTTCTCTGCGAACACAGCTCTTTGGGAAATCTCATTTACAGTAACAACTTTACACACACACACACACAGACACAAAGACAGTAAACATTTGACGAATCTAAGAACAAAAAAAAAAAAAACCTGAGCAGTTGATCTTTGAGAGTTGAGGAAGACAATTCAAATAATAAAAAAAAAAGAGAGAAAGGAAAAGTAACTAAAACAACACTCTTTGTTGATCACTGTCAATGCTTTTACCGGACCAGACAGTGTTGTCTGACTTTCGGCAGCTAACACCCATCAGTCTGAGATCTTATGTTCACAAGAAAGCAACAGCTCTACTTTTGTTTAGCCCCCAGTTCGACTGTCTTTTAAATCTGTCATTCACACACCTCTCAGAAGATGACAGGATGATTGAATACAAGCCTGTATTAACAGTGACAACTTCAGCTGCAGTTAAGCAGACCTGACGAAATGGAGCACTGTGGCAGAAATGCAAAAAACACAGACCCAGCGCTTAGAAGCTCTACAGGCATTCAGGCTGAACAGAAAATACGAAATTTAACAAAAGACATAAAGTGGGTTTTATTTATATGAGTGCATCACAAAACAGTAGCTTAAAATTTACAGTGGTGTCTGTAAATTAAAGACAAAGAAGTGAAGAATAGGAAGAAGGGGGCTCCATTTATTATGAAGAACTGCATATTAGTGAATATGCATATTTGAGCATGTCTTGCAATTTCCATATTTAGCTCTACACCTTTAGGTGGTTCTCTCAGTCTCCAGGGGCAACAGCCACTCTTCAGCGTGATTTGTCCCAAGGGCTGTTACACTTGCTGAATAAACATGAGCTTAATTCTCCTTCCACTACACTTGTAAGAGGTCAAAGTTTGTATTTACAAGAACAGCAAATCCATTTATAACCAACACCTGTTTTTGAGAAGGGTCCTTTCATACACTTCCTTTTGTAGTGAACAAGCCATTTAAATTTTCTTTGTATACCCTGTGTGTACATCATACACACCAAATGAAAATCAAGTTTTTAAATAAATTAAAACAAAACAAAATAAAATAAAATAAAATAAAACACTGATCAATAGTAGGGCTCAAGCTTTTAGCCAGCAAACCAAGTGGTCTTTTGGAAGCACAGTTTTTAAAAATGCAAGGCTCAGCTTGAACCTTGTCAGAAGGGCATGGTTCTATATTTATACTGTATGTACTTTAACTTGACAGACTTTAGGACCCCGTAGCTGTAAGGTCAGCCACAGGTTCAGATTAAAAACCACAACACAGAGTGTTCAAACTAGGGTTAGATGACCTCTTTAATAGTAAAGAATAAATAAATGAGTTTATAATCTGTGAAACCTTCATTCTATTTGTGAAAATGTAAAGTAGGATATATATATATTTTTTTAAATTACATGACAGAAAGTGACTTACAGAGGAATACAATCTAGGCACAGTAATATAGTAGATCATATGCCGTTATTGAATTCGAGGATCAAATAAGTTACTAACATTTTTAAAAAGTACCAACAAATTATATAAAGCAATACTTGTAGTTTTAAAACTTTGTAAAACATAAAAATAACTAAATTAATAAGATGTTACAACATAGCTTGTTTGTGGGAAATAAACCGGTAAGGTGGAGTAAAAAGGCAATTCATATAAAAAACACAACAGAAAGCCAACATGTGGTTATATATCAAAATAGAGAGTCCTCAAACAAGAAATCAAATGGTAGTAAGGTGTACTGAAACCAGAAAAATAACAAAAACCCAAATACAATCCAGTCCAAAACAAGAGCCAGGTAGCAGAATCGATACAAACAATCAAAAACTCAGAAGAAACCATGGCAAGCTTTTCAACACGACCAGCAGCAACTGATAATTGGAGAGCAGGGGTTTAAATAAAGTTCCCACGTTGATTGGGGTGGAGAAGGACCAGAGCAACCAGCATCCAGCATCCAGTCAGACTATAACAGGAAGAACGCCTAATGGTCATGCACCAGGTGGAAGAGGAATACAGAGCCAACCAATCCCAGCTGAGCAACAGCACAGCTGAAATGCAGGCCAGCAACATGGATGACCATAGGGCTGACAGGTACTTCACAAGAACAGAGAAATTTGTTCTTGTTCTTAAGGTAGAAAGAACAAGAACAAAGTTTGAAAGAACTTGAAGGAATTTGTTGTCAGTATTTGCGATTGCCAAAGAGATGGAAAAAATGTTGCAATACAAACATCTGCACCAGCAGAAAAATGGGGATAACATCTGCTTCTCCACATTAATCACTCCCACTATACATTTCTGACCAACTACACAATAGTTCTCGCACAGAGCATGATAAAAAAATAGTTCTGCCCAGATGATGCATCAGGAACATCAAAAGACCTGGTTGATCCAGGAGATGGAGCGGGTGGAGGATCCATGCTGAATAACAGAATTTACGTAGCAACTTCCCCTGAATCCTGTTGCACAAATATGACAGGCAGTGGTGAAATGTTAAAATTGCACAGATTTCAAGTGTTGGCCTTTTGGAAACTAGATAAGTTTCTTTCCCATGACAGTGATGGACTGGGTTAGCAACATTAGCATCATTATGTTCATATCAAACCAACACATAAATAAATAATTCTACTTCCTTGTGTAGAACACTAGGGGACGTGATTCATATTTTATATGGACAAACAAAGGGCAAGTGGAAATTAAGCCACACGGCTGAGTGGAAGGAGCGTGTGTCGTGCAGGCTACTGACTGCTGTATAGTTTGTAATGCAGACCATAGCAACTAAAATTAGCTGCAGCACAATTTATTTATTTAGGAATCTGAAATGAGTGGAATAAGCGCATGGCACTAGATAACCTTGTTTTAAGAGTATCCTTAAAACATGCAGGTAACATCAACATCATTCTCCTGCAGTATCCCATATCACGAGAAGACGACTGGGAAAAAAAAGACAATGCAGATACGGTGGTATTTCACGTCACTAAAAAACATTTCCAAGTTACAGAAAGAACTGGGAATCGTCCACATGCTGAATATATCTGACCTCAGATATGTGCTTCTTTATTTTGTTTTTAAAACCACGTTTAGGTGAAGATTCCACTTTACTTATTCCAATAGTGAAAGTCATTTTTTGTTAATCAGTTTATAATTAAAATAAAGCAAAAAAAAAAGCATAATTCCTTTATCTTATGTAGCTTTTTTGACGAGATAAACACATTAATAAAATAAGGAAAAAGAGAGAGAGAGAAAGAGAAACTTTCTTTTTGGGCCATACCCCCACTTCAAATGGCACAAAATATGTGGTAATATTTGATGTTTTAGTCCACATGTACAATTCTAAAAACTCATTTAAGAGTTCTTGTCAGCATAAGACAATAAAGTTTTCGTGTCTGAGGGAAAGGGAAACATACAGTACAAGCAGAGTAAGCAACTCTTTTTAATTGTCACTTTTATTGCAAATCTACGTCCCCTCCTCATCTCACCAATTAGAGCATAAAAAGAGGATTTGTCTTTAGACCTTCTCTCGGTATGTGCTCCATCTCCCTACTAAATCATTCAAAAGCACTGTGCTTCTCATTAGCCCGCTTAGGAAAACTTCCTCAAAAATCACTCAAATCAGCAAATGGGAACAGAAATTAAAGCCCTTCCTGCAAACTCTTGGGAGTTTAACACTTAAAAAGCGCTGGAGTCCTGAGGACTGGAAGAGCTTAACTTGACACTAAAATGACATAAAAGCTCAATGGTTGCGTTTTAAGGCAGTTTGTGTTTCACTATCTTCAAATCGAGCCTGTATTGGCTTCATCAAAGTTCAGACCCACTTATAAGGCTCAAAAAGAATTCTAATTAGGGAAAAAACCACAACATATCTTGGTGGCATACTGATCAAATATCCGTACCATGAAACACCACATTTACTAGTTTGCATATTGCTGTTCCTCTTCTTAACTTGTGTCACTTCTTAACTTGTACCACAGTTGTTTTACAACTATTAATATACGTGGTAGCAACGAATATAGCATATCCAGTTATATTTCTGAAGATAAAACAGCCAAAGAAGTACATTTAGTTACTTTGTTAATATGCTGCTCATTTATTGGTTAACCAACTATTTCTTCAGACAAAATAACCACAAGCGAGACTCACAAAGCCAAGTTGGGATATCTGAAATTAGTTTTCCTAGTTTTAAGAGCTATAAAAGATACCTGTTAGGTATTTTGGAGACTGAACTTCTTGTGTTTAAATCAGCAAAACTGGCAAAATGATCTTATTATGAGTGAAGGCCAATAATGTAGAAAATAACATGTATGAAGTTGTCCGGCTGTGGCCACCATTATTCACAACTTTGTACATTGAGTCAGAAAGCTCACACAGGGAAATTTTTAAATACTTAAAAGTGACAACATACTCCGTTTAGTTTTTAGGCTCTGTTCAAGCATTGTTTCTAAGGCCTACATAGAAATATAGTTATGTAGAATTTGAACCCCCTTTTACTTACTGAGCTGCACTTGAACATTGCCTTAGTAACACTTAGCTGCATTTAATCAATATTGTCCTATCTGCACCTACTTTGTGATCTCTATGTTACTGTGGCTTGATTGTATTCCTCCGTTGCAAGTTGTTTTGTATAAAAGTACCTGCTAAAAGTATCAGCTTTCAGACAAATATAATGTAACCCCCCTCCATGGAATCAGAGCCCACAGGTGGAAGCCAGGGCGGAGGTGGGATTGTGTTTACGAGTAGCAGAGAGCTTGGTAGGTTAAACATCCGAATCTATCTGAGAACACACACATCTAGCTTCTTACAAAGGTCAAAGAACAAGCTGGAGTAATTGGAATGAAGCATTCAGAGGGGCGAATGCAAGTACACGCACACACCACAGAGACTGCCTTAATTAACTTCTGGGGTACCTTTCATTTCAGTTATTTGTGTCAGCTTTCAGACATTTTTTTTTTTAGATATGTATTTGGCAGGTTCCTATTTGGAGATTTGATATGTGGTAATACTTGGAAAAAAATAAATAGAAATTTCTGGGCAACAAATTTATCATGTGACAATACAAAAAAAAAAAAAAAAAAAAAAGGAATTGAACAACACTGCACTTGTGTCTTTGAGTGATCATCAGTAATGTTATTTCCAAAACTGCAAAATCAATGCTCATGGGGTTTTTTTTCACTTCATGAGCCCTTGAGTTTTTTTTCCCCCTCCCATTTCACCCTCTGTTCCCACCTGCCTCCCAGTACAACTACTGTTTAAATGCAAGTCAACATCTGACGCTGTTGGGTTGGGCTTGTTTATAGAGGGTGATGGCTAACCGCTAAGATGCAAGACTCACTTGGGACTGGACCAGTCAAATCTCGTCAGGCCCTTGATTACCAGATGAAACAGCCGTTCAAGGCCCATCCACACAGGTCTGCGTTCAAAAGACAGCGTGGCATGAGGCCTGGGAGATGCAACCGCCCATGGGTCCATTTATAAGAAAAATAAATAAATAAAAGAGAGAAGGGGGGGAGAAGGCCAGTGTGGGATGGAGAAAGAAAAATATGATTTATTTATTATGTTTACACTTTACTTTTCCTGGAGAGATGATTAATTTTTTAAACATATAATAGATTTGAAATCCCAAATGTTAAAACTTCAAATTCTTGTCAGATTTGTTTTTTTATTGATCACCTGTTCGAGAGGCAGACTGTGAAATATTTCACTTTTATGATGAAGATAATTTTTCAGTATTTAGCCAAGTTTTGCCATCATGGAGAGAAAGAACTAGAAAAAGTGAGTTTTGAGGTGATAACTGTAGCTTCTTCTAATCACAAAGTGTACAATAGCTAAATGAATAACTTTCATTAGATATTACCAATTTAGATGGGATCCCAGATCAGGCCAAGTTTGTGACAGGCCAATCCATTCACAAGTGACTGTTTCACGTTTTGCATCACAAACTGTAAAGGGAATTTCTGACAAGTTACTCAAGTATGAAAGACAATCTAACCTTGACTCTGCAACTCATTTAATTTTATTCAGTAAATAAGCAATTGCTGACAAAGGAAATCAAGCATTTAACTGGCACTCACTACATTTAAGTTTCAAATCACACATCATCTCTGTTCTACAGACAAATCCTCATAACATCATTAAATACTGCCTATTCAAATTGAAGACTATTAGCAGTGTTCCCCTAGAGGAAATGGGAATAATGGAAATAATGGTAAGTGTCTACCAAATCTATATATATATAAATAAAGGCAGTGATGCAAATGAGGGTTACGATGAGACTACTTTGAGACGGCTTTGTGATGCAGCAGCTATTCATCACTGTAGCTCAAAATGCTCTCATTTCTGTCCTTAGCTCTATCTAATGAAGTCCCTGTATGCAAATGAGCATGCCCTTTTCCTTGATTTTTCCTTGTCTATGTTTATAGCTGAATGTAATATAGTGAGTGTATCAAATAGGCAGAAATGTTACAGCACAATCCCTATAAATTCACAGGATGATGTATGTATAGAGGGCGCAATGTATATTGAGAATCACATTTACTTTTGCATGCCGCCACACTCAGAAAAGTTGAGCAGTATACACTGAATTCTTGTATTTCTTTGTAGTGGGAGAGCATTTCCCTAGTCCATACTAGATTTTTAAAAAAGTCAACTTTCTTTCCAGCCATCACCATGGCATTCACAATGTTCATAAAAATCATAAGAGTGCTTTCAAATTTTTAGGAGACATAATCTCAAAGAACAGACTTGTTTATTGTCATTGTTCAGGTTTCAACAAAATTGTTCCAAAAGGAACCTACAGAAGAATGAAGTTGCTTGGCATTATGTGAGCACTCCAGACCAAATGGGGGCGGCATATCTTGAGAAAGTTCATAAGTTAGCCCCTTACATATGACAAAATAGAATGGAGAGTAACCACTCAGTCTTCCTCAAGCGCCAACCATCTCACTTCCGCATTGAGTCTCATGCGGAACTAAGTTTAATTTAAGTTCCTCTGACAGATAGAGGCCGACTCCAAAAGCGAGTCTATCTCCATTGGCTATCTCCAATCCTACACTTTTGGTTGGACCCACTGTACACACATCCTTCTTTTTAAATAAAACACAACACTGAATGCTGTCTGTCTCTGTTGAGTGCAAAATATTATTCTCACTCACTCCTGCCAGTGTGCACACGTGTACACTCTCTCTCTCTCCTCCCTGATCTGACTCCTTGAGTTGTACCACAGAGACATTCAGTTTTCAATTTTAGAAATTAATTTCCTCAATTTAATGGCCATTGATTTGAACTGAGTTTTGTGTAATAGTCTATTTGAGTTGAAGACTTTGTTACTTGCCACTGTTGTTCATTAACAGTCAAAAAAATAAAGCAAATGAAGATTTTTTTTATTGCTTTTTTCCCCTCAAGATCTGGCAACCCTGAGCCTTATGCCATACATTCAGCGTTTCCTCCAGAAAACTGAGTAACATATGTGTTCAGTGTTCTACTTGCTGATAGATGCCAGCAGATACTTTTTACAGCGACAGGTCACTGTACTGTCATTCTGAAACTTTTCTATACCCCACTCAAAGATCTCTGCAGTACTTTCCCTCCAGTAAAAACTGGAGGGAAAGAGTTGTTGTCATGGAATTTATTGATGTAAATGAAAATGCCAACGGGATGTCATATTTTGATTTAGGTGTTTATATGTATCTTCATAATGCAAATATGATCGGCATGCTCCATATGCTTTAATGTGATTATTGCTTACTTAATTAGAGTATTGCCTCAATCTGACCATGATCAGAGTATTGTGGTCCATGTACAAGTAGTCATTGTGGAGGAATAGTAGATCTACTCCCATTCTTTACCTAATGGTGGAGCTTCTCTGGTCTTTTTAAGGGAGAATCCAGCCATCTGCAGAAGAAAGTTATTTCAGCCTCAAACACTAGCACTGTTTCTATACGACCTCATGGATACCTGGAGCACACCCTATAGATACCCTAAGGTTCATGGTCATAGGCATTCTTCAAGTCCACAACACACACGTGAACCTGCTCGACCTGCTACAGTGATAGAACAACTAGCATCCCAACTTCAGAGCAAATATTAGTATACATTAGCAACAACAGCTAAGCCAAACTTACCAAACTGGAAAAAAAAAATATTGCCAGTTCCTCATCGTATTTCATTCCTTCATTTGCCAAGAGTCATCTCCAGTGGGGGAAAGCAAAACCAAACATTGATTCTCCTCTGCCTCAGCTTTTAATCACTTCTTCTTTCAAACTTTAGATGTTTTGTTGTTTTTTGGTGGTGGTAAACCATTCTGTTTACCCTAAATGCTTAGTTTATCCAACTTGCAGCTTGACAGGGGTCACACACTATACAATCTGACTGTGACTCAGTCACCTTGCTGGTCTCCAAGCCACTTTAATCAACAAAACAAATGTGAGAAATTAGGTGTAAGTATACAAACTGTATATCTGAAAATTGACAGAGGTCTAGGTTATTTGTGCTATACTTTGTGGAGAACATGAATGACAAAAAACAAGACAACAAACATGGGTGTAGAAATGGATCAGCAGATACAATTCACACCCTGCTCTCTATGCTGTAGAGAGAAGTGAGTAAAACAAACATTTGTAATGGAAAAAGTAAATACTTAGCTACCAACTGTGGTACATTGCATCAGAGTTAGACCCTGACATAACTGACCAAGCCTACCGGCACTGCAGTTCCAAAAGACTTCCACTTGAAAGGATCCTAAAATAATCTGTTTTTTGATCCTGTACACAAAGGAAGGCACACCCACATTTTTTTTTAAATTAATGAAAATAATCCAGTTCCAAGTCCTTTATAATAAACTAACTGTGCAACACATTCATATTGAGTTAACCCAATTCCCTCTTGCGCTGCAGCTGGTGATGATGGTTCTGGTTACATCCACCAAAAAGCTTACGAGGTTGGTCCAGCCTGTGATCTGGAATATTCAAAAATTTACAGAGATTTTATGAAAGTCTTAATGCAGCCAATTTTGGTTGAAGTTTCTCTTGCAGAGCAAGATGAAGACCAATGTCAAAAGCTACTGTTCCTTTACAGAAAAGCTACAGTCCCTCCCCAAGACAAGAGACTTGGGAGGCAGCTGAATGATATTGAGAACAGAGCCACCCTAACTACAACTTGGCTATTTAACTGGCTCACCCAAAACAGACTGTTAACTAGACCATAGGTAATTACATGTTGTAATTTGAATATGTGCAGAAGTATTGCTAAACCCCCAGCTTTTAAATTCTGATTTCATCCAAAAGTCAACTAGCCCTTGCAATTACTGATCCCTAGCAGCCTTGGGCCTGGAGCATATAAAAAAATCGATGATTGGAAACATAAGTGGTGTATTTATTTGAGGAGGGGTTGTGTCAGATTGTCTCCCTTATTTAAAACAACACCACAAACAGTGAGCTGTAACTTCTGCAGTACACCGGAACTGGACACTTGCGGTCAACTGCTGCACTCACCTACTGAATACTGCATGCCACAAATGGGTTGCATGTTTTCTTTTTTTTTCTTAGGATGTACTCCACTGCTGTCCCAAATGAAGGCAGGATGCATGTGGCAGCCATTGTTCATGCTCATGTTATAAATGAGATTTATTTTCCAGATCTTAGACCAGTGTAGGAAATTCAACCTAAGGATTTACAGAACATCCCCAACAAGGGAATGAAATTTGTTGTCTAGATGACGTACAACTAAAATCTCAAAACAATAAACCCAAAAGAAAAGCCCTTGAGAGAGGGGTGGTCAGTTAATCACTTAAGAAAAATAAGAAAATTAAACATAATGTAGGCCTATGAGAAGAAGGAGCACCGGGTCGTGGAGTGTCTTCATAACATGATTTGAGCTCTGCTCAGAATGGCAAATAAGTGAAAGAGTGTGTAATGAAGACAGAGCTCAACAGTCGGACAACATACTGCCAGACAGGAACCATTCGCCTGAGAGCTGCAAAAAGCACATCAGGGGAAAACTCGAAGAGATAGAGCAACAACAAAGAAGGACAGGGGAAAGAGAGACTGAGGGTTGGAGGCTGAGACGTGAAAGGCGCGAGGGGGAGAGAGCCGAGTGCGGCGTGGAGACTGATTGCCGCTGATCTTCACAATAAGCGGGGCCGACAAGCGGCAAGCGCGCCTCTGCTCCGACACTAATTGCCCGTGAAAGGTGACCCGCAGCGAGGCGGAGGCGCTCAGCTCCGATCGTCCTCGCCGCGCGACGTCCGCCCTGATCGCACGCGACACCAGACAGCCGAGCCGTCACACCGGCCACCAGCCCCACCAGCCCAGCAGCCGGAGCCCATCCGAGGGAAGAGACAGATAGATGGGGTGAAAGACGCGGGGAGTGAGGAAGACGGGGGATAGGGACTCAGAGGAGAGTAGGAGTGAGGGGAAATGGAAACACGAAGAGGGTCAGGAAGAATAAACTCTGATGGACTGTTGAAAAAAAAAAGACTGAGTGCAGTCTGGAAAGTAGAGAAAGGATCTGACACGAAGGAAAAATATATATATATATATAAGTGCAGGAGCATCATGATGGGAGATGTGACGCCTCTCAGTAGACGTTACCTGAAGAGTTAAAAGTGATTGCATTCTAGATTTACTGCCACCAAAAAAAAAATAAAAAAAAAGAGAGAGAGAGAGAGAGAGAAACAAACTGTTTAGGGAAAACAGGGACATGAATGTATGTTCAAAAGGAAAAAAAATAAAGCCAACTGTGTTCTCATTTTTAATGAAAATCCTACTGGGATAGCTTCCACACTTTTCTAATTTATAGACTTTTTACTATGAAGGGAAAAAAGGGAGGTGGATTTTCGGTTGATTATATGCATTACCAACAATTCTTTATAGATCGAGGCTTTTATTGGTTCTTTGTTCATAAAACGATGAAAAAAGCAGTTATACTCAGTGCAAAAGTTTGTCTTCAAGTATATTTGTGATGCACAGGCAAACACATGCACAAACATATGCCATAAACAGCAATCAGACACACAAGAACAATCGTTTTATTTTTCCTTCTTGCATTTGTTCTTTTAGAAGCAGATGATGAAAAATAAAAATGTAAAAATGAAACAAAAATCTTCCACTAGTAATGCGGAACTTATTTTTTGGCAAGTTAAAATATAATGAGTTCAATAAAATACTGGAAATAGTACATTTACTTTCCTTCTCATTACTATTGCTACAAAATTTGAATGCTTTCATATTTTTTATTGATTACTTAGACATAAGATGCATCTTAGTTCACTGTAGAATTGATTCAGCGTGTTTTTGCACTGCAGTCTTCCAGATTTCACTTTAGACTTGAGAAAGCTGAACAGCGGCTCTGGATTGGCTTCCAAACTGATGTCAGGTTTATGGAACCGCCTCTGCAGACCCTCCATGACCCAGAGTTGGAAGAAGCGAGTATAGATAATGGATAGAAATTTAAAGCAAGAAAATTGTATTTTTTAAAAAAAATCCAAAATATGTACAGGACACTGAAATGAATTCACTATTTACGTCATGATTTGTCACAGCAGGAGGGTGGTGAGAGGGTCACACGCATGCCAAAAGTCAGGAGAGGATGCTGGAATGTGAACAACAGCATTATGATTACACATGATCAAATAAAAAGTTGTGAGATTTAAGAGGGAAGAGCAGGCTGCACTGCGAGCGCGGAGAGAATAAAATGGCTGGTTGGAGTTTTGCCACAGATGACAGCTCTCCAATAAGCAGACTGTGGAAGAAGCTGCAGGCCCTCCTCCTGCTCCACTCTTCCTCCTTTATCCAGGACACAAAAATCAGATGGTGCCCAGATTTCTTGATCCATTGTTTCTTTTAAAATCACTCCATTAACTGGCTTTCCTGCTCTTAAGCATAAGACTCTACACAACTATGCTGGAAATCAATGAGAGAAGACACTATTTTGTTAAAAAGAACATTTCATTACTTAGGTCAACAGGAAAAAACAAAACAGGTAAACAGTTTTTCCTACATTGCTCAGTCCCAGAGAAAGCATTATCAACAAGCCAGCATACATTATCTAGGAATGCAATGAGTTGATGCCCATTAAAAGGAATCATTTCATATATTATTACACCTCTGCCTTGTTTTGGTGTGACCATCCTAAATGTCTGCTGGGAAAATCAATCCAACTTGTAACATAGGTGCGTCGGAGCTTGCACCTTTGTATCAGATCATAGAATATCTAATAAATCTCGTTTTATCGCCAGTGACTGAACGTAACCATTATCAACCAGTCGGAAACTTCCACGAGCATTTTTACTATTGATTTCCTCTGCTTCTCTTGGTTTTAAGAGGTAATGAGAGGATAAAGAAGAGAGACAAGCCTGGATCTTTTTACACAGTGGAGCCAGACAGCTGGAGCCCAGTGTGGGGGAAGGAGCGTGGGCAGGCTACAGACCATTTTCCCAGCAAAGATACGGAGATATTGGAACGCAGTGTCCATTAATAACAACTGAGTTGTCATCTGCACAGTCATTGACCCCCAGACCGGTCAATAAGTGAGAAAAAAGTGCCTGTGTGGATGAGAGTGCGCACAGGGGCATGAGCTAAATCTGTCTCGTTAAATCACATACAATAATGTCAGACGATATATGTATAAAAATGTATGCAAGACTGGAATAAATATAAATTTTATTGGTAGCATTTACTGTAAGCAACAATTTTTCAGTTCTGAATGTGTGTGTTGATGCAGCAGAGGATTTATTTGGTTTGTGGTTAGCACCACCCTTTGGTAGTCCCCAGTATTGTTAAGATGTGTATTTTATGTTAATTATCCTTCTTGCATGAAGACTGCAGGAACTATGATTTCATCCTGAATGTGATTTTAAAGAATTACCTCCTTGATTCATGCAACGATCCCTGGCAGCAGGTCAGCTGTCTTTTCTTAGCTCAAACAGTACCAATAAGAACAATATTTTACCCATAAAATACAATGAAAACACAGGATTATAATTCAAACATTAAACTGGTTGTTGTGGGATTAACTTTATTCTTTTAGGAGGAAAAAATAAACAGCTCAGAGAATTGTCAAGACACATTGCACTCATTGTGAGTATTCAAAACTACACATGCATATCAGAGAAAATATTAGCAGCCAGGAAAACAGAAGTGACAACTGAGGCGGCCTGAGACTGGGAATCGTCAGAGATCATTATCTGAGGGAATACAGCGAAGTGACCAAAATAATAGAGGATGGCAGAAAAAGATGCAGCAATTCCAGTTCTAGTCTCAGTTCGATAAATGAGCCTTTTGTGTTACAGAAATCATCATATTTCACGCTGTCACTTTCCATCTAATTGCTTGCCTTGGAAACATGCTTTCCTGCAACTTTACATCACGATCTGAGTAAGGACACAGAAGACAGACACACACCAATTAAGGGGACTGTCGTACAAGTTTTAGTTACCTAGACCTGGAGAGGCTGGCAACTTAATTCTTGGCATTCGTGTCAGTACCTGCAAATAATGTTCAATTACAGTTATGAACCCACCAGGTGAACATGTGTGTCATGTTTCGACAGAATACTCAAGATACTCGGTTGCTGTCTGCCCAAGAGAGGAAATTACATCAGCAAGTAGCGTACTGCTGACTGTGAAGTGTGCGAACTGATTTCATTTCGCTTAATCTGTCTTTTTAGGTTTCCCGCCAAACTAAGGAACAACACGACTAGTCTTAATATTGTAAACTAATCTTATACAAGAATTATGATGAAGGAATTAAAAAAAAAAAAATCCTTGCAAAAATCAATATCCCAACAAAAACATTTTAGACACTGCCACTGACAAAATGAAAGCCATTAACTTAATGTGTTTTTATGTATTTGAATGACTTATCTTTTGGAATATTGTGTAGTAAATATAGTAACTATTAAGGTAAGCCAATGCAATATATGAATAATAATAACAGTACTCAGTGCCTCCTGCAACCCCTCTCCAAACCACCCTGATGTTAATGCCACTATTAAAACAAATCTTCTTCCAGTAGATGGACATAAAATGAAAACCTATTTTTAAACTCTGCACAGGACTTTTTTTCATATACAATCCTCTAAAAGAAACTTTTACAGTTCTATAACAGACTTGACTGATAAGTTGTACACTTTTACTAATATTCTGTAAAGAAAGTTTGCGTGTAGGCTTTTTCCAAGGTTCAGTATTTTTGCTCGTCTTTAAATTAGGAACTTCAAAATGTATTACAGATTTACATAAGTAAATTAACCGATACCTAAAACTTGTTTACCCACTTAATGTTTGAATATATCTACTTGCGGCTTTGATGGAGTGGTTTTCAATGCAGTGTCACACTGGAGAAGATAATTTATCAAAGTTCCAAAGTTTTCCAGAGTTGCTACAGTACATATCCACGAGCCATCTAAAGGACTCCCTAATTAAGAAGTTACGACTCAGGCACTTTTCATGCTATTTTTTTTTTTTTTTTTTTTTTTTTAGGGGGTAAAAAAAGTTCCTCAACTTCGGCTGTCCCTTTCCACTTTGTAGTGTTGGAGCATCAACTCTCAAAATCAAGGAGCTTCTCCAGATTTTCCCTGGAGACCATCCCGGAGTTTTCCCTTTGTACATTTCCGCAAGACTACTGAGAGTGGCGAGTGATAACACGGTTTAAGATGCTAACACCTCGCCATTAACATGTGGCCAGTCCTAGCGCCCTCTCATCAGCGCCCCAAGGGTTTCCTCCTCTGAAATGCTCTTTTAGCAGCTCCCTGACAGGCGAGCGCTTGGCTTTCTAGTTAATTAAAGGGAAAAACATGGCCTTAACTGGTGCATGGTCGCACCCAGCCTGCATAATGGGACGTAATTAACTTCCCCTCATCGTTACTTCACTTCAAAGGGTCGGTTTTGAGTCAGCCATGCAGACACACACACATACATACATACAAGACGCGTATGCATGAATGTTTGTTTGTGAGAAATATATCCCTATAACTCTTCATAGGAAAAGCCGTTGAGTGGATTCTGGAAATAACTTGGTTGTTATTTTGTTGTGATCAGCTGCCTCCCTTTTTTTTCATGTGACAAAGAAACACACATCAAGAGGGAGACTGTTGTACAGGTATGACAAAGCACTTTTCATTTGCATCTCATTCATTTTTCCTGACCACGGGGAATGATGAAGTCTCGAGGTTAGCTCCAAACTACAACTTTGAAAAGATCCTGACTGGAGTTAAAATATATATCTTCTGTCACTCTGATGTTAATAAATTGACTGATGAGCTATGTGTTGTTGCAAAATTTTGAAAATTTGTGTTCTGAAATTCGGAGAGAAATTTCTAGAAATCTTGCTTTGCAGTTTCTTAAGTCATTTTTAGTGTTAATTGTCACACTTTCCTGTTTTTGCTTCTGTGAATTGTTTTCAGAAGTGCAAATTAACATAAAGCACAATACACACAAACGCAGTATTAAAGGTTTAAAAAAAACTTCTGAATGATGACATCTGCCACATGCATCTAGTTACTTCTGACACCGAGGTGAGTCTGATGCTGAGGCTTTTTTATTCTCTTAATCTCCTCAACTAAACCAAGTTACCGTGAATTTCCCATCTGGGAGTGAACGAGCAAGAGACAAGGCTCGGCCAAATCGGACTGATGGGTGGGCTCTGTTTGCCTTTTGCTGTTATTTATTTATGTGTTTATTCTTCCTGTCGTCACCCCCTCTGATCCTCAGCCCCTCCATACTTTCCCGTCTTTCTTGCCGCCGGCCAATGAGGAAACAATGTCTCGTTACATCAGGTGTGATATGCACCCACCACATCCCTTTGAGTCTATGGCTCTGATGGAAAACAATTGTGCAACTTATTGCACCGGAAAAAAATCTTTCTTAAGACGTGCACGTTTTAGCCTTAAAGATGATCTTTAGGATGACAGATGATCTTCAAAAAATGCTTTCGGAGCCCACTTGAGAACATTTAATTGATCTTCAATAAAAATGTCCTTAAAAAATGTAAATCCGTGTCCAGCGCAGTGCAGCACAGGATGAGATTTGCTTGGCTGCAGCTACAAGTGATGCCACAAGCTCAGAATGGACCCTTGCTGGTCAACAGTGGTGGACCCCTCTTTAACACTTGTATTATCCTGTGTAAATGCAGCGAACTGTGCGCCATCGCACACATGTACAACTCTGCACAATCACCCTCCCCATCATGGATGCTTGCCATGTTGCAGTAGCTTGTCCCTGTTGTGCTCCACGGTTACTCTGAATTTACATGTGTGTTAATTAGACTGGAAGAAATGATTGGCTGCTCACAACATTGCAGTAAAGAGGGCCCAGATGCATATACACACACACACACACACACACACACACACATGCTCGCCTGCACACGTAGACACATATGGGCGTCTGCATGCACAAAGCCCCGGTGGACAGTAATGCACTGGGGCGTGCCCCATCACACTGTGTCAAGAGACACACCTCGGCTTAGTTTGGGCTCTGTCACATGTGATTTACTTTCCGTCACACCATCTCACACCCCTCCTTCCTGAGTGTAGAAATCTATCCCTTCAAATCTTACGTGTGTGTGTTTTGTTTCATTTCCTCTACATTTGAAATCTATGCTAACAACATAAGCTGTGCTGTTGGATATTCGTCATGTTGGTGAGCACTGAAACCCACTCAGAGTTTTGCCATAATAGTCCAAAAGCAGCCTTGTAATAACAACACCTCACCCTGTGTTATTTCTCCTGCAATCATATGTGTTCAGCCCCCACCCCAAATATGACCAAATAGCCCCATTTGATGTGTTCATTGATGGCAGGGCACAGTGAAGCCTTTACTCTCAGCTTCACATAGTCAAGCAGTTAGCTGAAACACACTTACTGTATGATCAGTGATATCCATAAAGTCATACATGAGGTGTATCTGAAACACAGAGCAAATCCTATTACTTCCAATGTAGGTTATATAAACTCGGAACTTGCAACTGTCACAGCGTCCCAAAATTTTAGACAAAATAAATGTCTTGCCCCCGCCCTCTTGCAACCCATCCAAACATCACTGAGCTCTTATTCTCAGCTGGTGAGCTTAGACCCTAAAAGTGGGTCATGGGTTTGTGAGTGCACAACTCACAAGAATGTTATTCACTGGACCGTCAATGCATAGACAAGGTCAAATTGGATTACTCAGTTCAGAACCTCTGTGTTCTTTACTATTAGTTTCAGACCAGTGCAGAACACTGTCTACCTCCATCCAGCTTCACTTTTATACTCTGAAAACATTACAAGGTCATTATTTTCCCCCCTCCTCCGTGTCCGTGTGTGAAACACACAAGTTGTAACAACACCGCTAACAACTCCGTGCCACAGCGCAATTTAAATATTGCTGACGCACAATTACTTGATAAGGCGCCTTTGCAGTGCTGTGTCTAATATTTTTGCTCTCCTTCCACCTTGCTTTCCTTTTTACTCCTTCTGTCTCGTCTTTTCTCCAAAGACAGGAAAACAAGCTGAACACCAAATACCTATCTAGAAAAGAGTAAATTCCCACACAAAGTCCTGTTAAACCATTTGATTATTTATGCATATGTTAAAACACAGCCCACGCAGTAATTACAAATGTTTATGTATATTTCATGCATTGCAAATTCCAAACCATCTGTGAGAGTTATAAGGTGTTTGACTTGCTATAATTAAAACCATCTACTAACTGTTCTCTGCATGGTTCAGACAGATCTCAAGTTACTGGTTCAAGATGTTACAACGAAGAAATCATGCTTGCAGAGGCTTTGTGGAGATGTTCTTGTTAAGCACTGATTGTTATTCTTACGGTAATGTGATTTTTAGATAGAATCAAGGTATATCATATTAACTTGTAGAGTGGTTCATTTAAAACCCGAAAAACATGGAGATTTGGTTGATTTGAAAAGCATTGCTTTGATAACATTGTCCTTTTTGTTCATTTTCAGATTATGTTGACTTTTGCAGAGTGACAGAGCTATGCAGCAAAGAGATTTCTCACCACTGTGTAGTAATATATTGCAGATTGGTAATTGGTGCACATGTGAGAGCATGTGAAAGGGAACACCTATAATAAATTTCAAATGGAACAAAAACTGTTTTCAATTTTGTCCCCACGTCTCTCCAAGAGGTTCTGAGGTTTGTATTGTCCCTCCAGAAGAAGAAGAAGAAAAAAAAGGAAATCATCCAATTTAGCAAAGAGGGATGACCAAAAGAAAATCTGAAGGCCCAATTACGAGTAATTACCACTTTTCACTCTCGACATAGTGAAATGATTTGATGCCTTTCAAAGGGTAGTCTGGTTTAGCTCAACGCAGACATTTCCCTCTGCCTTGTGTTAGTCTTTGGCGGTAGTTAACGTGATCGTGGGGTGGGGGATAAAAGACGGGGCGTTTAAAAATGATGGCACTGAAGTTGGATCTGCTGGTCATAAATCACACAAGGTGGTGCGGCACTGAGATGTAGCAAAGGTGTACGTGCAATAGCGGCCTGGAGCTGTGACCAAGACTTGCATAAAATGAAAATATCTCAGAGGTGTTCATGAGGTGGACTTCTGTACACGTGCACGTCTTTGTGTGTGTGTGTTTAAAACTGTGTCTCCTCTTGCAAGACTTGCTGTAATGCACAGAAAAAGCAGAAGTCACACAATGTAATAAAGTGCTTAAGGTACCATTTTGTCTTGCACATCTAGTGCCAGGTCACTATTAGCGGGTCAGGACTGCAGGCAGGCCAGTTCAGAACCTATTTACTCTTCTTTCTCAGTCTTATCTTGGAAATGTGGAAAATAAGAATGAAAAAAGAATGCATGATGTTACTGGAGAAGATTTTCTCTCCAAAGGCAACACATGTTGCTCTGAAGTTTTAAAATGCTTTTCTGCATTAATATTAAAACCGTCATCACACCTACACAAATGATCTTCCTCAAGGGCAATGACACGACCCGATACCTTTACAAATCCTGGCTTTTGAACTTGATACTGGTAATATTCTGAATGGTCTCTTCTGCGATGAAGTAAAATTTAGAAAGTTCAAATACAGATTCATATATTTTCAGTCATAATGATAGAAATTGTATGAACGTTATTTTGTGACATTTTTTTTAAAAAGTGATTTTTTAAAAAAGAGCTCTCTTTATGAAAGTCAGTATTTTATTCTCTACTTTGTTGTCACCAAAAAAATTAGACTTCCCAAATAAAATAACAGTAACATAGCTTTTAAAAAAAAAAAAAAAATTACTGAAGGAAAACAAGTTCTGTTGGAGGCTCAGTGATAGTAAGGCATGCAAGTCCGTTCAAGTATGCTAACGGATGAGCAAAACAAAACACAACAACACTCAAAAGACAGCTTTCTAATCCACGTGGAGACAATTGGGGGGGAAAAAAGGCTAAT
>JAOWBL010000003.1:3130451-3145167 GCA_028564865.1 Zenarchopterus dispar
CTCTCCCTTAGAGACAGGGTGAAAATCTCCATCATCAGGGACTCAGGGTAGCGCCCCTCCGCATGCAAAGCAACTAGCTCAGGTGGCTCGGCTGCACTCTGGACGCCTACCTGGTGGAGGACTTTCGAGCAGATTACACAATGGGAAGACCGAGGACATACTGGAGGAACTGTCTTAGTTGGCCTGAAAACGCCTTGGGATACCCCAAGATGAGCTGGACGAAGCACAGGTGGGAGGGAAGTCTGGGCTTCCCAGCTTAGGTTACTGCCTCCTTGACCCGACCCCAGACAGGTGGAAGAAGATGGATGGATGGATGGATGGATACAAAGCAGCCAAAAGTTGGACTTTGAGAGCTTGCTGTGTAATGATCATTTTGTTTTCTGTGAGAAACAACAGAAAACGTTTCATTCAGTCACCAGTTTGTTTTGAGTCGCATCTGGAGATTTCCTTATCCCTGCCAACACATTTGAGTCAACTCTGGGATGAACTGAATTCTCTTGTTTCCCAACTTGTGCACCCTCCATTTCTCTTGAGGAGTGACAGAAAGAGAGAGGAGCCGTGGTGACAGCACATCAAGGTTAAACTCGTTTCAAGTGTACAACTGCATCATCTTACTAGTGTTTTCTCACAGCCCGGTATTGTTTTTAATTATTCCTGTCAGATTAAAAAGTAAAAGAGCGTTAAGAGTGACAATGTTTGTGCTAATTTATTTCAGATTCATGTCACCCTTTAAAAGTGTCACTTCTGCAAAAGAGACGCTACGCTCGAGGATTCTTCCCCGCCGCTCCTCCAAGTGCCATTTAGGATTTGAGACATTGTGCTGAGCACATTAGTTTGAAGAATGTAGGTTTGCAAGAGAGAGAAGAGTGGAGAGGAAAGATGACGAGGCACAAATTAGACAAATGAGATGATCCTAAAGAGACAAAGCACTCTCAGGACTTCTGGCAGCATTATTAAGGCGACAAGATGCACTGAAATCTCCAGAAAGGCTTTGAAACTGCATCCTCGAAAACTGTTCCCATGGTCAAGCATTAGCCTGAAAGTGGGATTAAAAACAGAAAAAAAGAAAATACAAGTCATTGCTGAGTCATCAGAACTAGGAAAAGAGCTTTATAAGTGGTTAAAAAAATATCTTAACGAAGTAAAGGCTTTCTTAAATGGTTTAAAGCAGTTTCATAGCTTTAACAGAATTGTGAATTGAATCATCAGTGTTAGGATCATAGAAAACCACTGGGTGTCACTCCGGAGCAGCAGAATCTCAGCAAGGAGGTTTACTTGGTGAAAGAGACAGATAATCACATCCACGAACACGCCACCACCGCTGGACCACCCGCCACAGCAGAGAATAGGTACGGTGACTAAACAGCCTGGCAACCACCAACCTCCACGTCTGATGCATGCACACACCAAACACTTGTAAGGACTCGCTGAGGGCTTACCAGGACCCAAGAGCTTGTCAGAGGACGGGACTGCATGATTTTCTTTTCTTTGTTCACTCTGCTCACATTCACATGCAGATAAAAATCCTGAAGCACAGTCACAGCCAGCCGTGGGTGGCAGACCACTCAAAGTCATGTCACATAAGAGCACAATAAATCCCTGATTTTATGGTTACTCATTTATTCTGTTTAATTTAGAGTTTTGGAACTCGACCTTTCTAAACTTCTGTTTACATAGCAGCTTTTTTTTTTTTTTTGCATATTCTGGTTTAAGATATAATTACACGAGTCATTAGCTGAACATGGAGTCCTAAAACTTCAAAAATGTAATTACAGAGACTCAGATATAGTAGAAGAGATGAAATGCTGCGCCACATTTCGTTTTGCATCTATTTCATTTTTAAAAAATTATTAACTTCAACTGGTTTTCATGTTCTGCTTTCTGTGAGGATCCACGCGAACAAAATTTTCATAGATTGGCCCCCCTCCCCTGCTTTTTTTGTCATTAAAATAAAACAGCTAAATCTATGGATCTTCTAAGTAAATCTCCTTGAAAAGAGCTACACCGCCAGCTAATGTGATCAGTGTTCTTGTGTCTGGATGTGAGGGTGAAGGATTCTGTAATTACCACCTTTCATTTCATGGCTTTGATATGTATGATGAAAGGAATTCAAACCAAAGTAGCCTCCTAAACTGTATTAAACTATACCTTCGGGCCAACCTGGGGAAAAAAAAGACTTTTTTTATCATTAGTTTGGCCAGAAAGTGATTGGGAAGCACAAAGCTGATGTCTCCTCAGGTCACCCATCACAGCAACGGTCACGGTGCAAATCTGAGCACCAGCCTGCAATCGTGTTATACACTGCCTGAGCACAAAGTATTCAAACCTTGTTGTAAATGCAGCCATTCCCTATACTTGATTCTTGCAGGCCAAAATAATCTAAATAATCTTAAAAGTGCTCAATTATGTTATCCTAAACACGACAAACATGAAGGTTATGCATTCTGCCCAGCTCTTAACTCAAACCATTTAACTCAGTCTGGTACACAGATGTGAGTGAACCTTTTTTTTTTTTTTTTTTTTTTTTAAACCAGTACATGTGCCACAGTATTGATTAGCTATAGCCCTATAAATATACATCTGTACATGTAGTATATTACACAAAATGGAGTGAAGCTGGAGTGAAGCAGCACAGATGGAGACACACATCAGCAAAAGTAATGAAAGAAAAAAAAACGATTCAGATCCAGTTGTATCGGGTGACTTTGATAGGTGACAAGGCACGACAACTAAGAAAGGTAGAAACCAGGTGAGAAGCTCAGAGATGATGGTGGTGGATGATTAATGTCTACTCTGGCATGGACTTAGCCGTCCATGCAAAATGTGTCTTATTCTGACAGATTTAGACATTCCTGAAGTTTTTAACTAAACCAGCAGCTTCAAGTCGGGCATTAAGATTAAGCTTCCCCACAAGAAGTTCATATTCATTTAGAATAATGTTATAAATGCAGATGGATCGATGTATCTCTCTGAACAGACTCAGCTGGGTTTGTTTTTGCGTTTGCCTCTTGGCTGACAGCACACAGAGGCAGAGAGGAGGACAGAGAGGGAGAGGAGGAGAGGGATCTGGATGTATTCATCAGGAAAAGAGAGGGGGAGGAAGCAGGTGAGAAGGTGGACAGAAAGATGGTTCCAGTGCCAAAGCAGCGTCTGTTTCACCCACATTCACTGCAGCGAGTTCCACAATCATTTCACAGAACCAAGCAGAGTAGCATATTGAAATAAAGAAGCAAATTATGTAAATTTATGGAGGCCATAATTTCAACAGTTTCTACAAGATTTTTTTTTCTGATGATGCAGAAATAGAGAAATACCAGAGAAGTGAGAGCGAGGGCCGGATGAAGTGTCAGGGCAAAGAAGCAGAAGGTGAGGCCGATGAAAGACAGTGGAGATCGTTTCCCAGGAGCAAAACTAGACTAGAAATACTCAGATTTAAGGGCCATCCACACCAAGGACTATAACTACACAAAGATAGAGTCGGCAACCCAACTGGAACAACAATGATAGTGATAAACACTACCCTTGGGATCAACTTCAGGCTATCAAAATGCACCAGCAAAAGAAGTACACTTAAAAAAAAGAAAGAAAAAAAAAGGGAATAATTTATTTCTAGCAGTTCCTGGAGTGGATGGGCTCTCTGAAGTTTGTTTATCCTTCAGCGATGTCCATTTTGGCAATTTTCAGAATACCAAACTTGACTTACACTTATATTTATCCTCAAACGACAACAGCTTTAGTAACAGAGTTGGAGATTCTCTGAACTCCTCTCAGATTTTCATGAACTTACACACTTTTGATGTTTTTTTTCTTGCTTCTTCATTCTCTGGGGAACATGCAGCAGCAGCAGATCATCAGTGTCTGCTTTGGATCCCGATACTACTGGAGGAGGGAGGCCATGCTTCGCATCATAGTATGATATTATTGTCGTAGTTATCACTGAAGTTCTTGGTGTGAATGACCCTTCCTACATTTTTTTCTTTTTTGCATGTATGCAGAGTTCTTTTTTTCCTCTACATCAGTGTCCCTAATACACATTTGAAATTTTAGCTGTTTCACAATTTGCAGTAGGAAGGGAAACCTCTTGTAAAATACCATATTATACATTACAAACAAAGAACAGAGTTCAAATTAAAGTACTACACTACACTAATACCACCTTGTGGCTGCAGTTTTTCTATGTTAAGGCAGTGATGCTCGCCTGAGTCACTTCTTCTGATGTGTTACATCATGTGACCTGCTTACAGAAAAAAAAAAAAGCCAAAGGAAAGCAGACATTTTACAAAAGCAATTAGCCTTTTTTAATTTTACATTGCATTGAAAATTTACATAATAGATTCATACATTTTACAAATAATTTCATCATAAAAATATATTTCTGTACAAAACACTTTTTTATTCTATATTCCATCCCTTTCTTTTTCTTTTTTTTTTGTTTTCTTTTTTTTTCCTCAAGTGGTGACTATTTCCAATGTCCCGGGGCAGGATTGACTACGAGTCTTTCAAATCACATGGGTCTTATTCCAGTCAGTTGGGGCAAAACGGACCGAAGCTTCGGGAAAAAAAAAAGGAAAAAAAAAAGACCTGTGAAGAAAAGGGATGTCGCCGCAAGTTTGTGATTGTACATAGGTGTCCGTGTTTTTGTGAGCGTGACAGAGCATACTGGATATAGGTAGGCACTGTGTCAGACTCCTTCAAGAAGAAAAAATTACACAACAACAACATTTACAGCAGCAACAATCAATCCAAACTGCAGTAATAAGAAATGATGTCACCTCAGCAATGAATTGCTGGGCAGTCACAGCATGGCTAAACAAGGAAGGCCCAGCTCCCGCTGCTTTTAAATCAGTAATGACTTTAAAAAGGAGTTTTGTGTCAGCTGGTGGCAGCTGGTATCTGTGGTCACAGCAGCGGGGGTGTTAAAAACAGAGAGGATGTTTTTCGAGTACCCTGACACCTAGACTCATTAAGAAGCAGTTATTCATCATGTGGAGACCCAAAAAAAAAAAAAAAATCACTAAACTCAGCCTCACACTTCATTCTTCAAACCAGATTCTTTTATACAAAGGAGATTACGTTTTTTTTTTTAAAGATGGGCACTGAGACAGAAATACGCAGCACTGCACCATTGCAGAACCATGACTCATGCTGACACCTGGCACACATTTTACCCCTCATCCTTGGACCATTTCATACAGGTGCAGCTTATGCTACATTTTCATACAGTTTCCTACCGAAAATTAAAAATGCTTGAATTTGTTGTTTTTAGCGGCGGCGTGTTTGTTGATGGCACATGCAACCATCAGAGAGGCTGATGTCATGAGCTGCAGCTTCCAGGAGCTGCAGGGGGCAAAATACAGGGAAGGTTGCCGGTTGTAGAAAATATTTTGACTTTTTTTTAATGTCAGCTAATTGGATACAAACTAGTTGACAAGGAACATAAAACTAAGTGTTTCGTACGGTTTTAACTTTAACATGACTATAATTTTGATGAAATACAAATAAAAGGAGGAGGAGATGGCCTTGTTTCTATCGTTCTCAGTTGTTTTAGCTTTTTAGTATTAGTTTATGAAAACGCTCATGTCATGTAATATTAATAGTTCATGAACGACTAAAGATTCAAGAAATTTTCTAAATGCAGCACGATCAAATGAAACATGGTAGTCTTTCAGGGAAAAAAACCCCCAAAAATCATACCTCTACAAGAAAAAAAAAAAATCATGGAACCAAAGCACTTAATTTTAAAAGGTTGGCTCATTTCATCAACCATGCAGTTTTTGACCAAATGAAACTACATTTTACAATCTAATTAAGCAGTAAAGAAAAAAAATCTTAAAGCTCAGAACCACTGGATAATTGAGTTGGTCCTGTTGTTCATCCCAAACTAATGAACAAAACATATATATTACAGACACACACATCACTGATGAACATCTCAATTTCACATTCAGTAAAACTTCACTCTTTCTATGCCGTTTCTTTCACCCGGTGCAGTCGCGCTGCAAACAAAGGTTTTTGCATGCAAATGAGCGATTACAGGAGTGTCTGTATCCATTTGTGGCAAAACATGGGAGTGGATATAGTGCTTGTGTACATGTGTACTCTCACAATGATTACGGTTTGTAAAGGAGAAGCATGGATCACACATTTCTGCATTTTTGCAAACACACAGTCTTAGTCATGAAACTGCACAGTTAAAAAGGCACCTGGGCCCTGGAAGTGAACTCAGATGAAATCTTGTCTTTGTAACAGTGTCATTACTCAATGCCTCAATTATCTAATCATTTGAGATAATTTGTTAGATAACAGTCCTCTTTTGAAAATACACCGCCTCTCAAAGCCGATCCTTCATGTGTTTGTGTTCACCTTGCAGTAACGACACAGTAATACAACATGAACAGTTAATGTACAACATAAATTTTCTATGGTCATCAAATACAAACCTCATGATTTTGACCAAGTAATACATCAAATTCTTCAATTAATGTTCCATTATGCAGAATTTTTAACCCCCTAGTTGAATATTCATCATTCTCTTATCAAGTACTGTTTTCTGTTGTCACGGCTATGGTGGATCTGTTAACATCTCTGAACTGTCACTACGGTGTATCCGGTTTACCCGGAGTTTGGTATGCAAATGTCCGTGGCCTCGTTTCACTGTATCATCTAGGCTAGAAAACACAGCTGTTAGTCTATCTGATGATAATAAATGTTTGACAGTGTTTTCTATCCGTCTTCTGGCAAATGAGCTTAAGAACAGTGACCGGAGTAGGAAGTGTTCCCCTAATTTAGGGTTTGAGAAATCTGCCACTGGGGACGAATGTGTGACAAAACATTTAGTTTAAAGAGCACGACTGCTGCTGGCAAACAATGACAACAACAATACCGCTGACACTCATGAGTGGCTCAGTGGGGAAGACAGTGAAGGGGAGAGGAGCTCCACGCTACACAGAAAACCAGGGAAAAAAAAAAAAAATATCATCTTGGAATGGAACCAAAATACTGATTGTGACTTCATAGCTGTGATGTCTTTTGTTCTGATTCTTTCTTTCTTTTTTTCTAAAAACTTTTCTAAAATCTCTCTTTTTTTCCCCCTTCAGCCCCTCCCTTGTGGTAAATATATAGCACAAAAATATAAGAGGTGAATGCTCCCGAATATATATGCAATAGATTTACAGATCAGAAGATTCTGCAGCTGTAACAAAGAAAGACGAGAAGCACTCTCAGAGTGCAGGATCACAGTGGAACGACGTCCACAGACGTAGGGCAACAACCCCGTTAAGTCTTTCTTCTAATCAGCCAATCAGTTCATCTGTCTGTGTCTCATGTCCGTGTTTCGTGGAGACGCTGTACTGTCATTTTTGGACAGGTCTGTCTCGCTGGGAGCGTTCGTCTTAGTCCCAGCAGTCTCCGTTGGACTCTCCAGCTTTTAAATATGTGTTTCTGACGGTTTTTTTCCTCCCATCCTTTTTTTTTTTGTCATTTTCCTTGCCTCGCTAACCTTTCTGTCCCCTGCATTAGTTCGCCTCGCAGCGCGTGGGCAGGTAGTGTCTCTGAAGAATGTGCTTTAATGCCGGAGCTTTCTCCGTTTCTCAAAAGACCCATTTCTTTGTTACTCCACCAGAGTCCTCCGTTTTTTTCATCCGACCTCTTTCTGATCAAATTCTTTTTAAATTCCCGGGATCAGGAACAGCTTTCCTCAAGGCCATGTTCTGTTGGATCTGGTTCATTATGTAGAGGGAGGCCTGACCTCCCTCAGTAGATGCTTCCAGGTTAGACAGTTTCTGATTGGCTGTTACGATTGTAAGCTCTCATCTTTTCTCTTAATGACTCCCTTCCCCTGCTTCCAGTTCTGTTAGGGGCTGTCTCCATCTTGTTAGCCGCCTCTCTTATCCACTGGATGGAAAGGGGCAGTTTTATCCATTAGATGAGGCAGTCTCTCATCTGTTCTATTAGTGCTTGCTGTCTTTTGGACTGCTTGTAGTTTTGCTTCGCTCTAATCCGAGCTCAGTTAGGATTACAGCTCCATCTCCGGGGATGCCCTTATCCCCTCGCATAGGAGTTACTGTCTTTTCAAAGCAACTTTTGCTACTGTCTGCTCGTATTAGCAGTCTTTGATTCCATTTAAGTAGGAAAAAAAAAGGCAAGAGACTAGTAATATTGGTCTCTGGTCGTCATGGAGACAGGAGATTGTCCTGTCTGGACATGTGGGTGTTGTATCGCGTGGTCACTTTAGAAAGAGGAGTCTGTTCACAACTCCTCGGTCGGTTTACTGATTTCCTTTCACTGATCAGAAGTTGCCTTGCAGTCTCTTCTGCGACATTCTCTTCACGTTACATCTCTCCGTCTGTGGCTGCTGCGATCGTTTTCTTTTCAAAAAGTGTCTGTCAGCGCTGTTTGTTTGACACCTTGTTATAAAACACATCACCTCATTTTTCTTGCACAGTTTGTGATGTATAATCACAGCAGGAGCACTCGTAATTTGTGCTTTTCTTCCCCAGGCAAACACGTTCCCAGCGCTCTTTGTGAATTTTCTCTCCACAACTTCGCTTGAAGTACAAAAGTCTTAATTAGCTCGTGGTGACATGTCATGACATGCTGCTAGCAGGTCATGGCTAACGCATCCGCAGTGGTGGTACTGACAATGATTGAGGTTAAATATGAGGTCAAGGGAGAATGGCGGTGTCTGGTTTGGGATCAAATCATGAAGATCCGTGACCTGCTGATTTTCCGGTTGCTTTTGTGTCATGTCGCATCCTTTTCTTCCACCTGATACCGCATCTTGCTGCGAGTTCACTCCAGTTCTTTGCATCGTCTAAAAGCAGCAGATCTTCATCTGTGGAAACAAAGTGCTGTTAGTGAAGGGAACCACTGCTGGCTTTTGGTTTCAGCTTGAGTTTTTTTTTTTCCTCTGCTGGGGAAGATTGGGTTTCTGAACGGCGAGCGAAGGTCTTTTTTGTAATCAGACCATGCTGTTGGTGATGCCGAAGTATCGAGTCACAGTTTCGCCTTCCAGAGCCTCGTATCAGTTGTGGTCCCATCAGCTATCTGAGTTACTAAGCAAGGACGATGGATCCTCAGACCATGGTGCACACAGTATTTAGATTGGGGTCGAATCTGACGGCCTTCCCCTCCACGGCCTTGGCGTTGGTGTTGTACATGGGGTTCTCAAAGGCAGCCTGGCCGTTGTTGTTTTCGTGGACCGAGCAGCCTGTGTACTGAGTTTTTGGTGTGGTTCTGTGAAAACAAATGACATAAAAAACATAAACACACCACAAAAGCTGAATTTCTGTAATTTCCAAGTAATATTCACATGATTAAATAGCCACTGATGAGCAGTGAAAGCATGCTTGGGCCTGGAGGCCTGGTACGCAGGCTTTAAGAGGGATTAGTGAGAGTGTGTTGTATTTTATAGAAAGCCCAGAGATCCCAAACAACCCATCCAAAACTAATTCCTCCAGTAAGCCTTTTTTTTAGATATTAACAGCAGAACAGACGCTATCTGCATCCGTTAACAATGTGTTACACCAGTCAGTTGTGCTTAAACCTTGTCTCGGAAAAATCCAATTTACCACCTCCTAAACACGGATTGTTTTGCAGCACAGTTTGCGACAGCCAGTGACTCAAATGTCTCTGTGAACTTCAACAACCAAACCGCAGAAGCCAGTATTGTTTTTGTAAATTAGACATCTCCTTAAAATGGTAATGAGGCCCTTTTAGGTTTCTCTGAATGACACTAATAAAAAAAAAAAAACAAAAGGAGAGAAGTAACGAAGCGTTGACAGGATCATATTCTTTTGCTAAAGGACTTAAAAGACGTGCATGAAGGATTAATTTTTAGCTCAAACCTTTGTTTGTAGAGATAGAAGCCAAAGCCAGTGAAGATCAGAGCGAAGAAAGGCACCAGAATAGCAATAGCCACAGAGCTGCTGTTGGTACCGAGCTGAGGGGGTGGCGAGTTCTGACTCTCCGACATGTTCAGACCTGTGACGGATAAACTTTGTTATTGTTCAAACAAATAGTCTGAGTGAAATGATGAAATAACTGAGTGGAACTGCAACTTTTTTTTTTAAATAAAAGAAGAATAAAGGCTGAGCTGTAAATGCTACAATAATAAATTAAAAATTATTGGGACAATTGCACCATCAGTAGTGGATGGACTTCAGAGTCCTAGTTCCCAAACTAAGGAATTGTACTACTAGGTCTGCTACTCGCATCAGGAGGATGCAGGAATATTACATCACGAACAGTACCTAATTCAGCTGGAGCTTAGAGCTTAACCTCGTAAATTATCGTAAATAAAGTTAATTACTGTACTCGTCTTTTTTTCTAACCTTCAGCTGCAGTTTAAACTGATGTCAGCTGCAGAATAAGAGAAGATCAACTTTATTATTCCCGAAGGAAATTGTTGTGCCAGAGTATAAGAATAAACAAAGGTTAGCAAAATATACACAATTACAGAAAGGAGAAAAATGAAATGAAAATCAAATAGGAATACAAAAATGCAAAATGTCTAATTAATTTTTGTAAGTGTGTTAAGTGTCTGATTGTGTAGGATAAAGTGTCTAAGAATGTGGAGAGTAGAGCCTAAAAATAAAATAGCATAAGTGGAAAATGTACAAAATGCATTGCAGAAAGATATTGTACTTGACAATGATGATGATGATGGTATTGATAGTTGATCCTCAACAAAAATGTTTCTTTTGTTTAAACCTAATGGAGGTAAGTTTCAGCAAGAGTCCAAGTCTCTATCACTGGAGGACTTGTTCCTCACCCTGCCAATCTATCTTGCTGGTATTTTGCTGATTTAGGGTTAAGCAGGGCGCTGCTTCTGAACTAAAGAGCAACAAAAAAAATACACACATGCACACACATGAATGAAAAGCGGTCATGTGGCGACAAGTTCTTGACACTACCGAGTCTGTCCTCAGGGACGATGCTGCTGAACTGGTCCGCTGGGATGTACCATGCTTTGCTGTGGCGTCGTTTGGTCTTAAAAAAAGTAGTCAATTTTATGTGTGTGTCGGTCATTTAAACTGCACTGGGTATAACGCACCAGCGATTGTGCAATGCCGACTAAAACAGGGACGCACTGATCTAACCTCAGGATTGGATATCAGAATAGAATGTACATTCAAAAATAAAGAGAGAGAGAGAGAGAGAGAGAAAGAAAAAAAGGATATCAGTCCTAATACTGAAAAATAAAATGTGGATCAGTTATCGGATAATTAAACCGATCCTCGAGCCAATCCATTGCCATATATGACATATACACCGATTTTATTTTAAGGTGTGTTCATTTTTGGCTGCTAGATTTTATTTAATTTATTGTATATTGATTCTATTTCATTTAGAATTAGAATGCTTGAATTATATTTTTGTAATAACTTAAAAAACAGTCCATTACATTTATATCTACATGATTTTATTGCATTTTGCCTTTGGAAATAACTTTTTAAAGACTTGTTGAAGTCAAGCCTGATGCTATTAATGTCTTCCACATGAGCTATATGGTTTATTTATGTAACAATAGCATCAGATTTGTGTTGCATATTTACTGATCCACAAGCCCCAGGCATCGATACTGGTATCGACACTGAAAAAGTCAGAATGCTGCATCTGTACTTTAATTATACCACTTGATACATGTTACTTCTAGCCTAATAAGAATGTGTTTCCACTCATTACTCTTGAACCTTTTGTTAAACTGCAATATCAAATGACAGATTGCAGTTGTTCCTCGAGACTATAAGGCTGTCCTCTCACATCTTGCCAGTCTGTAACACTTAAATCAACACTTAAATGTCAGTGCGTGTCAATAATTAGATGATTAATTAGATGGTTGCGATATAACCATTACACCAGCTCCCTTCAAACACTTTGTTGATGAAAGGATTCAACAATGAATGAAATAGTACCTTTAGGTGGGTGTAAAACCATAAAGTATGTTAACAGCTGATTTCATGGGCTCCCTGGTGTTAACATGACTTTGATCAGATCAGTTAAATCAGTTCCTGCTGAGACACTGCAGTGATGCTCAATGTCAAGATTAACTGCATGTTATACTTGAGATGAAGTGGTTTAGATAGTAAACCACAGTTAAGTTAGCCACATCGCAACTAGCAGTGCAATGGTGTTTGTTTTAACTGTGATATCTCCGGCAGGAACGCCGGTGAAAAGCAGAGATGGCTGTAATTCAAGTGGTTCACGTTTTCTTTCAGAGGGAGCGCTGAAGTCTCTGGAAGCTCATGGATCGTGACTAATCAAGTTCCTGCAAGTATTTGTTTCTTATTTTTGTAATTATTAATGTCACAGTTTAGAATCAACTTCAAAGAAAGGTAGTTGTGGTTTGATAGTGCTGCTAAAACTACGAAAAAATCACCTAGTCTTTGCAATCCAAACTGTCCGTAGTCTTTTCCCTGGATGAAACCCTGGAATACGTAGCTGGAACCATCAGGCTCCGCCGACACCTTGAGAAGAGAGAAAGATTAGTTTAGTAAAGGCTTCATGATGATAAAAAAGAAGACAGAGACAAAGAGGTGGACCGTTCTTTATATCTGCACCAAGTCCAGGAGTCAAGAAGAACTCCTGGATTTGCAAGAACAAATTTGTTGTGGGCTCTGAGCAGGTATTTAGTTGTGTTTGTCTGTCGTGGTATTTGTCTGTCCATCTGGTGGGCGCTGCAGAGCACCGTGCACTGAAAACACCCGTCACAGAGATGGTGTCTTCCCTCAGACCGTCACTGCTCAACTTTCATAGAGGGTTGACTATTTGCGCAATATCTTCATAGCTGTAAATATTGGTTCTGTCTTTTCTTTATTGCATAGATGAGGCATATTTTTTGATCGCTGTGGCTGTATCTTTATTTTTATTTCTTTCACTGAACCTTATTCTGATTCTCATTGATGTGCAGAATCAAATGAACACTTTTGAATTCTGCTGCAGATCCTCTTTTTCCTTCCTTAAAGTTGCAACATGAGTCTTTGTGGCAGCTTTGAGCATGCTTGTTGGTTGTAAGCATATGTTTTATGTATATTTTGACAATAAACGGCTAGTTTTATGAACTCAGTTGTATTTTTTTTTTTTATCCAGTGAGACTTACAAATCCATCCATGGTCCATGAGTCGTCTATGATCTTGGCTGGCGAGATCGCCGAATCTTTCAGCTGGCTTCCCTGGTTGACGTAGTTCACCTGGTACATGAGCAGCAACAGCCTGGCCTCAGAGGCCTTGTACACCCCTAAAGGAGGACAAAATCCATTTATAAAATGAGAACAAATATATCGCTGTTTGATTCTTCACCATGTGCCCCTTCTTTGCTTTGAGCAACATGGTCCGATTAGAAACTGCTGAGTCAGTTGCTTCATAACAACATAAAAGGAGAAAAACAACCTGAATCCAGCTGTGAAGTAAACTAACGTTGATTTAAAAAGACAAAAAAAAAACCCACAAAAAAAAACAGTCCAGGTAAATATGTTGACAGCATATTTACAAAAAAAGTGTGTGAAATGTAACTTTGTAAAATATCACAAATCAGCATTGTGATACATCTTGTCAGGAAGAAAGCTTCAGAGGTGCTGGTAGGAATATTTTTCCTCTTGAGCAGAGCGGGCTGCTCTCACATGCCTCCAGTCTTTATGCTAAGTTAGGCCACAAGTGTCTCAGCAAATTATGACTCAAGCTTTGCGTTTAATTCACAGACGCACCGCTTATGTAATTCCCACACAGAGAAAAACAGCATATTCTCAAAATGTTAAACTTCTGCTTTAAAAGCACCGCCTGGGTAAGAAAAGGCTCGATATCTTAACAAAGGAAACATGCCAGATTTAAGCAACTAGCCACTGGCTTTTTGGTGCCTCTGTAAGAGCAGCTTTAGCTGTTATTGATCTAAAGCTGCTCTTTTAAGCCAGTGTGATAGAAGCAAGTTTTGTGATATGTTTTCTGTGCTCCGTGATTTCACAAAACCAATTTTTGCTTCAACCGGATTTGTGTTTTAAAAAGGTCTTCTGATACTATTAAAAGTCCCTATGAGGTATACTGTATACGTGTGTGTGAATACATGCACACAAACATCAGGAAGCTGCACACATTCGCAACAGCATCTCGAGCTGGAGCTCAATATTACACTTAAAGTTTCAGTGTGCATTTACCGTCTTACCGATGGATCAATACAGCATTGTGTAATACTGCGTCATTAACATGACATATCATCATGGTGCATCCTGTCATTCTGTGCTGCAGTGTATAAATTCTCCTTTATACACAGTAATGCAGTATTTTATGTAGAATCGTGATGTAACGTGCCTGACAGGAGGAGCTCCATGTTGCCATTGCTGAGGGTCACGTTAACTCTCCCGGTTGTAGAGTTGAAGCTGGTGATGCTAAGCGTCATAGGCTGCTTCCTGCCGCGGTAGTTGTAAGAGCCCTTCCATATGTAGTTTGGAGCAAAGACATCATCTGGAACTATGAAAAAAAGAAAAAAAATCAAATCACATCAAAACAAAATATTGCCCTTTATCCTCCTGACAGCTAGTTGATGGTCAGTGCATTACTTAGGTCTTACCAGTTCACACTTTTCTTATGATTTAGTTGTGATAGTGAACCCAACTGTTCTGTATGGCCTTCAGATAAAAGTAAATATTCACCAACAGATCAGCTTTTGATTGGAATCAGCATTCTTTTATCCAATCAGCTTTGACCAGATATCAGCCAATACAAAG